>JABUQX010077781.1:27500-49668 GCA_015478945.1 Trachelipus rathkii
GAGAAGGAAAAAAACTAACAAGTTAAAGTAGAAGAGAATATTAGGAAGAAAGAGATTAGGAGGATAAATGTGGGAAATAGTTAAAAATTAAATCTTGAATGAGTTGATGAAGATGAAGGAAGAAAAATCTTCTGACTTGGATGCCATAAAAGTTGAAATATTTAAAAATGGGCTAATAGTGCTATGAAGTGCCTGTGTTTATTCAATGTTTGCTGCTAAAGCTGAGGTGCTATAAGATGGTAAGACCCTCTGACTTGTCCAATTTATAAGAGTAAGGGAGACCAAAAAAGTAACCTAATTTTAGAGGTGTAAGATTATTGAATGTTGTAGATAAAATTTATGGACGAATATATAAAAGTTAAAATTTCGAAACACACACAGATTGACTGGGGAAAACAATATAGTGTAATGATGGTCGAGGATGTGTGGGATAGGTGATTACCTTGAAAATGATGGTAGTGTACACCTGAAAACGCATGAATCAAAGGAAGTCATTTTTTTTTATTAAATCACAGGTTTTCATACTGGTACTAAATTTTGTATTTCTAGTATATATAAGAAACATAATCATTGAAATTGCATTTAAAAAATCGTCAATTTCAGATAGCGTAACAACTCAATTTAGATAAATTTCCTTTTCTGATTTTTGGAATTGCATTTCAATCGAACACAATCTAATTTATTTTTTAAATGCCTGACAAATACCACCTCTAAAAACTCAATATTTAACGATTAAGCCAAATACATTTGTCGAAATATGTTGTGAAATTTAGTGGAAAAATCGTACGATCTTTTAAGAGTTCTGAATTTTTTAAATGTTAATTTAATTTAAAAAAAGCGTAATTTTTTATGTAAAGTTAAATTATTTTTATATAAAAACAGGTTTTTTCTTAAAAATCTAATGAAATATTTGTACTAAGTAAAAATCAAATATTTGAAATTTCCTTAAAAAAACGTCAATTGTAAGACATCTAAACTATGTTAATAGAATTCACTTTTTTCAAGCTTTTTTTTTTGAATTGCATTTTCAATTTCCTACTCACATTATTTTTTCAAACTGCTCGAAACAATACCGTTTAAAAGAACTCAAATTTATTAAGATTACTTCGATATTAATTTTTCAAATGTTTGAAATTGTTAGTTAAAATCGTACTTTTTAAAAAGTTAATAATATTGGTCAAAATGTGAAGAATTTAAGAAAAGAGCCAATTTTTTGAGAATTGAAAATTTCATTAGAAAGAACGTCCATTGCAATCAACACCTTTTAAAACAATTAATTAAATTCTTCTTTTTCTGCTTGTTTTTTGTATATTGTTTTAATTGAACCAATTATTTTTTTTCCAAATGTCTGAATAAATAGACGATTTGGGTTACTCATTTTTTAAGATTTTAACGCAATAATTTCAACACTGTTTTTAATGAATGTCAGTTTTAAGCAGATTGTTTAACATGTAAAGGAGTAGTTATTTTTGGGTTGCAAAACCCATTTTATGTTCTAGAGAAATATCTGAACCAATAATTAAACTCTTAGAAATAGTTTGAAAGAAAGTCGCTCTGTAGATGTTATGACTAGTCGTAATCAATCTTCTTGTCCTCTTTGTATAATAAATCTCGAACAGGTTTTTTCCAAGTGATTCCGACTATAAAATCAGTACAAGAATAATATATTTGGTATTTAAACACAAATAATTTTGAAAAATTTCATTAAAAATACGTCAATTTAATGAGACAACCTAAAGACTTATTAAATATAAAATTCAGTGTTTCTGCTTTTTTTGAAATAAGCATTTTATTTTACTACAACACATTATTTGATCAAATGCTGAAAATATCGGGTGTGAAAAAGCTCATATAATAATATATCTACAAATATTCATTTCAAATGTCGTTGAACATTTAGGTAGAAAAATCGGTAACTTTTAAGGAGTTTCTATAAGTTTGTAATGTTGGAGTAAATTTTAAGAAAAGCGTAATTTTTAGATGTTGAAATTTTTGTTATTATTTAATACTGGCGTGTTTAAAATGTATGATATTTTTGGTATTATTATTAGAGAAAAATAATTAGGAAGATTTACAATTAAAAAAGCGTCTCGAATTTAAGATACGTAAGACAGTAAGAGGAATAATAGTAATTTCTCTTTTCTGCCTTTTGAAATTTGATTTCAATAAATAGACATAACTTTACATTAATTTTTTTTCAAATGCTTTGAAAATATTTTTTTTTAAATAACTCAATATTTTATTATGATTCAAACAATCAAGGTTTGCAAGTGGTGGTAACTCTTTTTCAGGAAATTAGTATTTGTACTTTTAATCTGGAGTTCGTAAGTTTGTAAATTTGTTGAACTTTTAAGTCAAAAGGGATTTATTATACAGTAGTAGAATCGTTTTGTTTAGAATACTATGAAGCAGTGTTTTCGTTTTAACAATTCTCATGTGATTCGTGGTGGATAGATTTTCGGACTTACAATCATTTAATAGTTGCTCGATTGTTAACGTTAAATATTTATCCCTAAAGATAAAACAATTAATAAAGAAAATTCTTCCATTTACTAGTCTTTTTGAAAGGTTTCATTTGCGCAATGAGTGGGACCTACATTTATTTTTTCAAATGCTGAATACCGTTAAAAATAACTCAATTTTTAAAGATTTTACCAAATTAATTTCAAATGTTGAATACTTTAGTGAAAAATCCGTACTTAATATGAGTTATAAAGTTTTGTAAATGGTGAAAATTTGAAGTATAAGAGCGTAAGTTTTTTAGAAGTTAAAATTTTGTTTATTAAAAAGGCGGTTTTTCACAACTAATGAAATATTTGGTATTTAAAAGATACAAATATTGAAATTTCATTAAAAAACGTCAATTTAATGAACCTAAAACTACTTTAATGAAATTTTTACTTTTTGCCTTTTTTTAAACTAGGCAATTTCAATGAACACATTATCTTTTTCATATATGCTTGAAGTCAACTTATTTTGGGGACCATTTAAGATTTATCCGAAAATATTTTTCTAATATGTGTAATTTTATGGATAATATATCGTACTTGTTATGAGTTCTTAGAAACTCTGTAAGTTAGTGATATATTTAGAGAAAAACCGTAATTTTTAGAGTTCTAAATATTTTTGTTGAGTTTATAAACGTTATTCTCACAAATAATTTAGTAAATATTTTTTGGGTATAGTTTAATTTGATGAAAAAAATTTGAAATTTTTCTTATTAAAATAACGCTGTTCAAGTTAAATTTTATCCTTGTAAGTACTATTTAATTAATGTCTCTTTTTCTTTTCTTTTTAAATGTGCATTTCAATGAAACACACACTATTAAAACAGGTTTTCAAATGCTGAAAATAACCGTTAAAAAGAAACAAAGTTTGTTTAAGATTTTTTGACCAATCATGTGTGGTTCCTTCTTAACTGTAAATTCGTTACTGTTTTAAGGGAGTTTTAAAGTTGACAATGGGTCGTAAATTTTATATTTAAAAAAGCGAGATTTTAGAAGGTTAAATTTTTTTATTAAAGATACAGTACTACAATATTAAGATGGAAATTTCTTTGGTCGATTTATTGGGTTAAAAAGCGAATATATTGAAATTTCATTAAAAAAAAAGGGTCTTTAACAATGTTTTTAAGACACGCTTAAAAACTAATTATTAAATTCACTTTTGATTTTGCTTTTTGAATATTGCAATTTTTAAAGGAAGACATGTCATTATTGTATTATGTACAAATGCTGGCTAATATAATTAAGCCTGTTAAGAAATATCTTTTTTTATTATATTTTAGCATGAAACAAATGCTTCCATATGTTTGCTTTTGTTGAAATCGTACTTTCAAGACTTATTTGAATTGGTAGCAATTTAATGGTGTTGAATACTGATTTCATGAGTTAAACTGAACCAAGTTGAAGGTTATAAGAGAATAATTTTCCACGCTGGTCAGGGAAAATTTGCGGATTTGGTCAGGGAAAGTCAGGGAATTCAAATTCGAAATTTCAGTGTGAACCCTGTTTAAAAAGTTCTATTTGCTAGGATATCTCCTTTTGCTCCAAGTCTTGGAAAAAGAGGAAGATAAAGAAACAAATAATATCCTATATATAATATATATATATATATCTATATATATATATATATATATAATATATATATATATATATATATTATATATATATATATATATATATGTATATATATATACATATATATAAGTATACTATATTATCAGTATAAGTAAAAAAAGTTTTTAAGCAAAATAATTTTCTGAAAAAAATTTCCAAGTCAACAAAATTTCTAAGTTCAGAAAAAAGTTTTTTTTAAAGAAATTCTTTAGTGACAAGCTTCGCGAGTTCGAGATGGAGAGTCTCGTCCTTAAGAATTTCGAGAAAAACTTAACTTAACTATTGGGAACATAACAATTTTTTTGAAATGAAAACATTTTTGTGAGTAAAAATTTTAATACACAAAATTTAATAGTATATATATATATATATATTAATTATTATATATATATATATTATATATCATATTATATATATATTATATAATATATTATTATATACATATATATACTATATATATTATATATATATATATACCTTATATTATATTATATATATATATAATATATATATATATTATATATATTATATATATAGTATGATATTTTTTTTTGGGGGGGGGATAATCTTGAACTATGTTTTGGATGGGTGAGTAGGAGCTCAGCATTGGTAGTGTTGGGGTAAGTAAAAAAGAAAAAAAACCACTACATGATGGCATTAGGTGATCCAAAAAGAGGGACTGGTTATAACAGGTGGTTCTTGGGGTGTCACGAGGGAAAATGAGAATGCTTAGGAACTTCTGATCTGATATCTATGAGGAGAAGAGTGATTGTAGACTGTAATATAAGTACTGTTTTTTTTCAATTCTCATATACAGCTAGAGGTTTCTCTTTTAAAAGGGGGTGATACTAGAGTATGGTGTTATGGCTAGAGATAGGCGGGGCTATCGCATAGCTGAAAAGCTTCAGAGGAGGTGATTTTATGCTCGTGTGCTGTGAAAGACCGATTTGTTGCAAGATACTTGACTGCTTGTGGCATAGTTCGATACTAAGTATCGAGATAGGAGATTTAGGAATGGGACTTGTTCGAGTATTTCACTAATTATGTTGTTCTGTGTTAAATTAAGTTAGTGGTCGAGCTTGGACTGGAGAGGAATGTGTAATTCGGATAAGGTGATAAGTCGATAGGTAATAAATATCATATCAATTCTATCTGCAAGTTAAGTTTCTGCAGACTAATCTGGTTAATAAGTGCATATAGCTCACTCTGTGTTGCAAAGCCGCCTAGCAGCTGGGCCTCTCTCTTCATCGTTACTCGGCACAAAGACACCCAGCGCCGCTCTCACGTAACGTTAATCATATCGAACTGATGACACAAGTATGTAAACCATTGAACTGATACAAGAATGCTGAGGCATGCAAATCGAAGGTACAGCAAAGACAGATATAGTTTTCAGCACGCTCGTCAGAACAAGTATCGACGGATGTGCTACAACAGCTCGAGGAACAGTGACCGTGATTCAAGTCTATCAGCAGTGTAAGGTGGATTGGTCAGGTGCAAGTGATAGAGTGATAATCCATCTCTGGGGCTCAGGTGGGTCTCCACAGCAGTACAACATGACCCCAATACGAAGCAAAGAAGCTCCCCATTCCTCATTTATTGGCACCGTATTAATTCTCATTTCGCCTTGCCCCCAATAGATCACTATATTATGTCAATCACCCATTCAGAATGCAAGTTTCAACAGTATTTACGACCGAACTCTCGACTCTCAATGCGTGAATTATACTAATGCGAGTCTGCGCGAAAAAAGCCAGGAATACACGAGGTTCCTAACCCTATGTACGTGCAGCATACAAGCCAACATATGAGCATCCGTATGAACAGTCTCTCGAGCCGAGCTGATCATTCATCCTCATTTACACAGATTGACCGAGAGGACGGCATTCTCAAACTTACACACGGTAGCGTGTGTACATTATATGAGATGTCTTCTCTCATGCGTTAATGACCCGCATATTCCTCACACGCGCAACCGAAAGGATCTCAAGAGAACTCGACGTAAATCAATTCGATTGCACACTCATGTTATAGTCGAATATAGACTACTTCCTCAGCGGCCTAGCTGATGGTTCTCTAGATTGGTCAACCTCAGATGGAATGAGAATAGCCTGAACGTAATAAATGTCGGGCAAATCGTGTTAGAGATCTAAGACTTCATACACTTCGTATATAATCCTCGCCATGAATGAACCATATTCAGCCCTGTACAATTCTCGACAGTTACTAGCAATAACACAGGGTAGTAGATAAGAATGACATATATGTCGTCCAGTGTTAAGAGTGTTTTAGATGGTGCCCGAAGGAATTAGGTTTGAGACTGAGCAGTTCATTAGCCAAGAGGGGAGACTTAGTCCCTTTACATTCACCAATGGATTTAATATATGCACCATAGGGCTAAGATCGCTTTGGAGACAACAGCTTATTGTCAAAGAATTGGTAAATCTGGACGCTAGGCTTCCATAGAACTCATAAATTTCTAACTGGTCTGGAACAATTCATCCTGATCAAGTACTGCGACGATTCTCGAGATGTGTGATCTGCATGAGAATGCAACGTTGATACTCTCACATAAAAGTTGAGGAAAATATATGTGGTGAAGAAAAGCTCATGATTAGTTTACCGAACTTGGTAGGTTGATTCGCAAGGAGACACCTGCCTCAACCATTAGTAAATCAAAAGTACCCTCTAAACTGTTTATATAAGGACGGGTAAGGTATCGAGATAAGGCGTGCAACTGATACAAGAAATAATAGACGGGAATCTCCAGCTTAATATTGATTGATGTATCGGTGTTAGGGAAAGATAATTGTGGGTGTTATGTCTTTGGAAGCCGAAAAGAGTTGCCGTTGAGTGGAACTGAGGACTGATTGGGAAGAACAAGGAGGCGTTTAGGAGTGGTAGAGGATGTATGGAAATAAAAATCTTTATTAAATTGAAATAATGATTGAGAAAATGAGGGAGAGAGAAGGAATAAATCTGTATCTATGTTTTTGGATTTGGCAATCAGCGTAGGGTATAATTGGATCATCGAGTATACAAACTAGGAAAAGCTCCCTATGGCGATGGTTTACTGGCTCTACAGTGACATGAGTATGGTGGTTCGTTTTAGGCTTACTTAAATTGTGGAATCAAATTAGTAGGTTTATTTCTAACCGAAATCCTTCAGTGACAGGACGTAGTGTAAGACTCATAACATTTGGCCATATCTTCTTGTCAAACGCCCACACGATAGAATTGGTTTACGTACTAATAGCGGAGTGAAGGCAAATTGGATTTCTCGTTTTGCAGTATGTGTCTTACCTTGGTTATAATTTTTCAATATAGTTAGATGATGGATGGAGTTATGATAAGGAGGCAACTTCACGAGCGTCATGCCAGATTCGGGATTCCATCGCAAAAATCTCGGTGTCCTAAGAAATTACATGTATGGAGATCTCTAAACCACCAATATGCATGCCTGGAAACCCCAACCTCTGGAATTCTATGCAGTATGGAAACTGCCTTCGCGACGATATGTACAGAAAGTTGCTGAACGCAATTAACCAAGAGGCAGACACATAACACACCTACCAACCCTTATCATTGCGCAGGCGTTGCATGCATTTCGTGCTTCTGCTGTGTGATAATACCGATATAATAGCAAGAAAGTGCAAGTTTCTGCAGAGTTTATTACACGCGATTAATTTCGATACACGACGGCTTGGCAGTGCGGTGACGTTAAATCAAGGATCATACCTTTTGGAGTTCTTCCATCAGAAGCCTAAAAACCCAACAGATGAGAACCCTTTGGAGGTTTGAACAGTAAACGTAGATAAGAGTAGAGTTATGGTAGTTAGTGAGGTCAGTCCTAGCTGTGAAGTTATGTTAGATGGTGCAGCTGGAACAAGTGTCTGAGTTTAAAATATTTAGGGTATGTGTTGACTGAGAAAGGAACGGATGATTGCAGAGTAGTAGTGTAAGAAAAGTTGAGTGAATGGCAGGAAGGTTTGCTCGGATGTGAAATTAAAGCATTCGGCTGAATGTAAAAGGGGATAATCGTTTTGAGGCGCTAGGGTCTTACATTGAGGGTATGTTGTGTCTGTGTTATTGCATAGTAGTGAGACTATCGGTCTGGAATAAGAAGTATGAATCTATCTAAAGTTCAATGGTGTTCAGAGAGTAATAAAGGATATTGCTAGGTGTGAAGAAGAATTGATGAAAATGAGGAATGAACGGATTAGAGAGTTGTGTTTGGTGTGAAGAAGGGGTAAATGACGAGAAGAATTAATGAACATTAAGGACAGACGATGGTTTGAGTCATGTGTTTAGGATGAATGATAGTCGGCTGGTAAGATGTTAGGGCGAACGTGTGTTGTGAACGCGCCGGCTGGAGACTGTGAAGGAAAAAAGTGAGTGAGTCGGGGAAACGAACTCTGAGGGAGAAATGTGAGTTTGGCAGAGGGCGAGAATAAAGGTGCATAAATAGGAGTGAATGGCCGGAAGTTTTTATGGGGCCAGGGTTGTGGCCACCTTGGGCCAAGGATAACCCTACATTTGGACGATTTACCATAGGAAAGGCTCCGTCCGCTGTCCCATGAGCTCTAGGGTGGATGTTCTGTCTTGTGACGAGCTGCGTCCACTAACTTAATGGTAAGGGGCTTTTCCTTTCGAACTTTTGTCATTTCTTCTAATTGCTTTTCTTTTCCGATGCATACCACGCACCTTACCCCCAGTCTTGGTGCAAAGGGTAGATAAAGAAGACGAAGAAGAAGAAGGAAGCTTATATATATCGATATTACCGATATCCGATATATACTCTATCGATATCATTGATATCAAAGGTCAGACGGAAAGTTAGCTTGGCGTTATTCCCGAAAGACCCTAGTGCCCCACAGCCCGTGCTCGCAAAATCGACGTCTATAAACTCTTTGAAATTGGAAAAAAAATTACATTAACCAATCAAAGGACAGGAAATTTGAGTATCTTTAAACGGCCGAGCACGCGCCCGCTCGATCAGCTGACAGATGTTAAACAATACTCTATATACTATTATATATATAATTATATATATTAGATATATATATATATATACTATATATAATATACTATATATAATATATAATATATATATATATATATAATATATATATATATATATTATTTATATTTATATATATATAATTATGAAATAATACGATATAAGTATCCCTTATATAAAAGTTAAACTAAAAATATTAAAAAACTTTTGGCAAGCATATTCCTCAATGTTTTGTTAAAAGAAATTTGGTTTGCTAAACAAAGTTATCACTCGCAGCCCGCCCGCCCGTTTACTAATTCCGCGAATCGAGGATTTAACAACGCTTGCCTGACTGTGCGTGTTACGTGACGAATAGAACGTGGCGCAAACAGGGCTCGGGAACGATATACTATGCGCTGGTGCCCGCCCGGGGCTGCAGTCGGGCTTCGGGAAAAGCAGCTATTGTTACCGCTTATAGTATATATATATATTATATAACATAATATAGTATATATATATATATATATATATACTATTACTTATATATTATTAATATATTATATATATACTATATTATATAATAATATAGTATATATATATATATATATATATATTAGTATAATATATAAATATATATATATATATTATATATATAATAATAATATTTATATATTATATATACTATATATATATTATATATAATATATATATATATATATTATATATATATATAATATATTATATATATATTGTGTATGTTTTTTAAAAGAAAAAATATTTTATTATTACTTTATTATTATTTTATTTTATTATTATTTTATTATTAAAAAATTCGTTTGCGAAAATATATTTTTTATATATATATTATATATACGTAAATTTGGCCGAACATTCGAATTGCTGATAATCGTTCAAAATTATCGATTATTGGAAAAATAGCAATCAATATATTAAAAAAATCGGGAAACCAAAGCATCTTCGATAGCCGATATATCCTTAGAAAACGACGAAAATTAGCCATTTAAATTTCGAACATTATTTTTATAGCCCAATTAAAATTATATGCTAAAATAAGAAAAGGCAGTAAAAAAAAAATCAAATAACTTTTTTAAAACATTTTTGTAAATGAAATGTTTATAATTTTAATATAGTATGAACGTGAACTCAAATCAGTAATACTAAACAATTACCAGTATCTCTTTATCCCTAGGTGTTTATTATTGATTTTATAGGATATTGGCGATGGTGGCAATTTTTAACTATTCGTTATTGCAATTAATAACAAGTCTTAAAATTGCATCTTGGGGTGGCAGGGAAAGGGGGAAGGTTGGATGTAATTTTATTTTAATAAATACACTGCTTAAATAAAACTTGGTACAGGACTCACCAACACTTTTATATACAATTTATATATAATATTAATATTATTATAATATATATTATATATATATATATATATATATATATATAATATATATATATATATATATATATATATATATTATATATATATATATATATATATTATTATTATATATATATATATTATATATATATATAGTATATATTAATATATTACTATATATAGGGTAAGGGTCGTAAATCTCACCACCTAGTAATAATCGGACCACTTCTTCTTACCACAGTATAACAACAATATAAAATTAGAGAAAATAATTGCTGCTAAAAAATATGATAGGTGATCCAAAATTGGAATAAAATTATTATTCTCATGACACTTAACATGTGGCGGGGAAACTTTAAATAGGATGTCAGGAATAACCTAGAGTTAATTTTTCTGCCATTTCTATCGGTTTTTTGGTTGGTTCAAGGTAGAGACCGATTTTCATTTGAACACAAGGTAAGTTCATAATAATTTGCTGATTGTATAAGTTTTTATGATTTATTATTTTCTTATGAAAAATTTTAAAATTATTTGTCCAATTGAGGCTAGGAGATACTTTCACAAGGAACCAATTTTGGATTGGTCACATTTTGCCTTTCAATAATTGCATGAGGTTTTAATTCGACCGGGTGGTCGATTATTGCCATTTTTTATTAAATATCGTGAAGACGGTAATAATCGACCACTTAGCGAAATTTCAGTTCTTAAGTTGGGAATCATATATATCAATTCCCTGTATTTGAAGTACTGTTGCTGGGACTAAAGACCAAAACTCTTTTTATAGTAATAAAACTATAACAAATTCACCACTCATAACATTTCATCTTCCATGCAAATAAGTAGCAGTCCGTGCCAAAAAAAATCGATCTCGGTTTTCAGCAAATAATAGACCATTAAAATGTAATTGTCGACCAGTTCACGAATCAAAAATCGACCACAACTATTCTTTACAAGGCAGTTTTCGTTCTGTCATTTTTGCTTACAAATTTGTAGGAAATTCTGGGTATTGCGTTCGTTATGTTAACTTTAGCACAAAATCGAAAGAAATTGCTAATTTGGTAAGGTTGCGAATTTATATAAATTTAGGACCGTGATTAAGAAAAAAATGTAAACAAAAATACAATCGCAGCCAATTGATATATATTAGTATATATATATATTACTATATATATAATATATATATATATATTATAATATATATATAATATATATATATATAGATATATATTTTAATATATATATATATATACTATATATATATTTATTATATATATATATTATATAATAATTAATATATATTATATATATATAATATAATATATTATTTATATATATATATTATATATATATATATATACTATATATATATATAGATTATATATATATAACTACTGCACTTAATATACATATATATATATATATAATATATACATATATATAATAATATATATATATATAGGCCAGCATCCCGAAGAGGCCAGGCATGTAACTAGAAAAACTATAACATCTACAGAAAATAAATAACATTTTTGATTATAGCAAGCAATTTCATACGATTGGAAAGTAAAAAAAATGTATTTTATTCTCAATATTTAATTAACAACACCTTAAAAATAAAAAATCTTAGACCTGAATATTGTACGTTGATTGACCTTGCCAAACCTGCATATAGTCTCGACGAGCAAAAGTTGCCAAAGTACCTTATTTTTTGTTTACGCCTTGGAGAAAACTATTATTTTTGTTTTTTTTTTTAAATCCTTTCTTATGGGTTCGAGCCGACGGAGGGACAGGGGGACGAAGTCCCCCCACGTCGTCCCCGGTAGGCCGAGAAACCCGACTCTATCCATCGTTCTTGTTTACCCGTGGATATTCTTTTAGTGAAAAAAAATTCAACATTTGGCAACTTTGCGGCTTTCTCCGACTACTACAGCTTCTTCCTATTTTCACCTAAACTGTAAAGTTCATATAGAATTTCTGACAAACCGTAATTTTTTTTAAAAGGCGTTATTTTTTATTTTTTTTTAAATTCAGGGTAAAAATGTCTCCACTGATTCGATAAACAATGATTGCATTTATTTTATGCGTAAATGGTAATAAGCGACCCAAACATAAACGAACACTTTAGAAACTGCCTTGTATAGCATATAATTAAGAATTATATAGAATATATATATAAATACTAATATATATATACCTATTAATATATATATATATATACTCATATATATAATATATATATATATATATATATATATATATATATATATATATATATATATATATATATATATATATATTTATATATATAAATATATATTTAATAGACTAATATATTAATGCATCTTTCTGCTCGCTTGTGAACATTTTCTGACTGATAAAAACTTGAAATTATTTTTAGTTAATGCTTGAATGAATAATATAAATGTAAGTGATTAATTGCTAAAATTTAATGATGGAAAAAAGAATCATCAATTATTTGTGTAAAATACAAAATAATTTACAATGAGTAGTGTCAGTTCATGAGATACTTCTGTGTACTATGCACAAATACTTCTTTTCTAATTATGGAACTTAATCACTTATTCATGATTTTAATAGCTTAATAATCAATGGATCACGGTGTTTGGGGAAAGGCCTATATATCCCGCCAACCTACTATTGATCCATGATCTATTGAATTAATTGGTATTTTTTTCTGCAAATTAGTAATTTTTCAACAAAGTTTTAATTTTTTTTTAAAAATTATATTGTAATGTTTGGACAACTGATTTATTTTTATATGGCGTTTAATGCAATAATTAAGTGTATATATGGTTTAAATGCTTAAATCAGTGGACTAAACGGCTAGCAAATTGGAGAGGGTAGGGAAGGCGGGCACTAGATTAGCGTCTTGATCCATGATTTTTTGATCAATTGATATTTATACTAAACATTTTAGTAAAAACTTAAAATTTTTAGTACAATTTATGTCAATATGTACGTACAATACTATATTTTTTTATATGAGCATTCTATACATATAATTAAGCTTATTTATGACTTCAATCAAGTGATCAGACTTTTATCGCTTAATCAATGGATCAAGGCAAGCAGGGGAAGGTAGAGAGGGTGGCTGATTAGCGTTTGATTCATTGATCTATTGAATTTTTAATAAAATTAGTAAAACTTTTAAGCAAAATAAAAATTCCCAAAATTTTAAAAAATCAAAAAAATGAAAAATTGATAGATGTTGTCAAGTTAAACGAAAACTGGTGTGCTCAAATGATTATACGTTAATGTTTAGAAAAGAAATTATAAAAAGTATAAAAATTCTGGTAAAAATAAAATATTAAAGTACTAGAAACGATGATAATATTATATATATATATATACTATATTATATATATTATTATATATATATTATATATATATATATACTTATATATTATAATATATATAATACTATATATTTATATATATACTAATATATATATACTAATCTTACGGACTCTGTGCTTTTCGGTGTGGGAGACTCCGTCCTGGCGACTCACAGACCTCTTTGCATACAACTTTAAACTATCAACTTCGAGGTCTGCGACATCTGAGAGTCACATATATTAAGACAACCAAATGGGGCTCATAGTGTGTTTCAGAATCTGATTCCATTCTGGCTCTTGCTCCACGCTCATCTTGCCTGTCTTGGCTCATTTGCATCCGATACAATGAAACTTCTTTTGCCTTTCTCCGTTTCTTTTCCCGCCAAGCTTCCTTCGTTCATCTCGGTACTCACTCTGGGCGCTTTCTTCTTCTGCTGAGTACTCTGTTGATTTATTCTTTTTTTCCGGTTGACCCCACTCAGGGGGCCACACACGGGTACCCTTGAGGGTATTCAAACCCTCAAATCGAGGTCTACGTCCTTAAAACACTTTTAAAGACACCTCGGTTTGACTCATTAGGTGTTTATAGACAGATTTCAACTCCGGCTCCGATTCCGAATCCCAATTCATTTGACCCGTTGCTTAATTCCGGTTTCGGATTCATTCATCCTTTTCTATGCACTCACCAAATTTCATCTTTCTACGGTCATTTCCAAGGTTTGGGGCTCAGCCCCATCACACGACGGGCGTAGTGGCACGGAACCTCGTCTACAACTAAGTTACCTCATAAGAAAGGGGTATAGCAAATTTCAACCGCTTACCTACTTTCTAACCCATAAAAAAGGCGAACCAAAAAATATTAAAGGAGTTGCATTCCTCCGAAAGGGGATGCAACTTCGTATGCGACGAAGTTACTCCATCACCTAGATATGTTCCAACATCTCAACCCTTTACCAACTCTAGCGCTAAAAAAATACACTAAACTTTAATAGGGGGTTGCATCCCTTAGAGGGATGGCAACATCATCCTGTAACTTCGTCTGCGATGACGTTACGATCATCACCTAGCAGCTCTATGACTTAATTTTCAATCTTATCTACTCTCTCTAACATACCTAAGGGCGTAAAAGAAATTATACAAAAGGGGGCGCCGGCACCCCCTATGATGAAGTCATTAATCATGTAATCTTGTTGAAACGACGAGATTAAACATCATCAAAAGCTGTGGTAACGGGTGAAGATGGGGATACGAGCTCTTTAACCCCCAAAATACCCCCTCAAATTTATGACCTAGTCTGTCCGCCAACCCTTATATATATAAATAAATATTATATATATACTAATTAATATTATATATATATATATTATATAATATATATATTATTTTTACATCTATATATTATATTATATAATTATATATAATATAATATATATATAATATATATATACAACGAGGTTACCTTATAAGAAAGGGCGTTCACCAAATTTCACCGCTTTACCTACATTCTCACCCATTAAAAAGGCGAACCCAAAAAATAGATAAAGGGGTTTGCATCCCTCCGAAGGGGATGCAAACTCGCATGCGACGAAGTTACTCCATCACCTAATTTTTTCCCAAATTTCAACATAGCTATTACGATTTCTGATGTCGTTGATAAAACTTGGATCGAATGAGACAGGGTGGAGAAAATAGATGGACAGATATAAAGATTTTGACAGGCATTTTTAAGAGGAGTGATATAAAGAACTTTGGATTTCAGGGAAAGAAAGAAATAAAAATGGTTGAGATTGGGAAAAAAATCAACATTCAAGAGAGACGACTGTAGTAACTTCTTTTTATATTTCAGGTTTTTTATTTTGAATTTATAAAATTTATAAATCAAAAACAAATAAAAATTAAAACCAATTTATTGCAAACTTTAACACTGGATTTAAATGTAAAATTTAGTCCAGTCTCGGAGCCATTCTGAAATGGGAGCTAAATTTTTTATATATTTCTACATCATTATTATCAATGTAAAAATCGCGCTCACAAGTTCGTTAACTAGGAACCCCACATGTAGGGAGATGTGCTTCCTACATATGTTCTACACAGTTTTAGCAAGCAGGGCGCCGTTTTTGCCTTGTAGACTTCCGCGTTTTTTTTGGAAGTCTGTAGAATAAAGGTGGCGTTTTGCTTGTTAAGATTGCATATATTATATATATTGCAAATTTTGGGCTATATATTCTCTTCTTTGTTAGCGAGCTTGAGAAAACGACCGTATATTTTGAAGGTTCTAT
The DNA here is from genome assembly GCA_015478945.1 of Trachelipus rathkii. Taxonomy (NCBI): domain Eukaryota; kingdom Metazoa; phylum Arthropoda; class Malacostraca; order Isopoda; family Trachelipodidae; genus Trachelipus; species Trachelipus rathkii. The sequence continues at coordinate 43,658 of JABUQX010077781.1, forward strand.
GTTAAACCATACTATATATATATATATATATATATATATTGGGTCTGTACGGACGCAGATTGCCTTTTCTGGATCTTTATATTTTGTTAGTTGCTACATCAGCATACATTGAAGAAAAACAACAAAGTAGCAGTAAGAAGAACATTCTTGCTGCTTATATATATATATTTATTATAATATATAATATATAATATATATATAGTATACAATATATAGTATATATAATATAAATATAAATATTTATCTATATAATAGTATTAATTAATATATATATATATTATATATTATATGTAATATATAAGCTGAGAATTTTGTTCTGATTGTGAGAATTTTTTTTCTTCTGCTCAGTTAGTCCAGTTACATAATGTCTTATGGCGCGCCTTGTATGTAGTGACGGTCTCATATTAGGGCGGTGTGAGGTGGTTCGCGGTTCCTATCAAGCTTTTTTGGATATGGTTTGAGTCTTAAAGCTATAGAGAGCTAATAAACTGTCATTTCTTCGCAAAACTACGGTTGACCCTTCCTTCTCTTCGATCCGAAGGGTTTTTTATTATATTTGCAAAGACTTTTTTCTTGTCGATGTGGCTGATACGGCGGACACAGCGTCAAGTCTTTGCCAGAATGACTGTAATGTTTCCGCCTAAGGTGCGTTGATTTTGAGCGCTTGAGCGCGTCAAATGTAGGGTTCCTGAGGTGCGGGGAGCGCCCTAATTTTGAGGTCAAGTGAGGCGTTTTGGAACTGAGAATCTAAGTCAAGTATGCCGACATGGACTTGGATTTTCTGCTAAAATCGTGATACACAAAAAAATAAAAAAAAAACAAGAGTTTTATAGCTTGATGCGTCAAGTTATGGGTTTGCTAATGTCGGTGAGAGACCAATTTTGAGCTCAGGTTGACCGATTTTTTGAGTTTTAGATGGGTTATGCGAAGCTAGTCTTATTAAACACACTTTTCTTCTCGCAATAAATTTAGGGGTGTTCATAGTTGAGGTATCCTACTTCAAACTCGACCTCCAGGCCTGCTGATCTATGGTAACCTATTCGTCAGAAGAGGTTACCATCACCGTGGCAGCGGCCCCATTTAGGGGGGGCGTGCTGGCGCCCTATATACTTTGAAATTTTTGTTTAATGGAGTACTAGAAGGATAAAAATTTTGCAAGTAGCATATGGAGAGCTATGAAGAAGTATAATAAGGGTCTTATCCTGCGCCAATTGTATGGTGAGCTATCATTTCTCTATATTGGGGGTGTCTGCCGGTTACTAACTCTTTTGGATAGGTTGAGTCTCAAATCTAAGAGACAAATAACTGGTCGCTTTTAGGCTTCACGCCCCTTCAAGGCTCAACCTTAGACGCCTCTTTCTAATTCGAGCGCAATCATGACACTCTATTCCATCTTCTCTAGCTAACATAAGGTATTTAAAGCGACAAAGGCGAGGCTCGGAGGTGACCTCTGCGCATTCGCTTAACCACTGCTCACCCTCGTAGTACTAGAAGGGCTTTGCTGTCAGCGTGAATTATGTGTGAGTTACGTTTGAATTCAATTGGCTGCTCTCTTTGTGGTACATCTTTCTTTGGCCAGGCCAGCATCTGTTCTGTTTGGAATTCCCCGTCAAATTTTTGCGCTTATACTTCTTCTCTCTCTTTAAATGGCGCCACCTCAGTAGTACACGTAGGCTTTGTAGTAGCTAGGGGGATGGCTTTCTGTCGCATTGAGATTCTGTTGAGGTACTGTGAACTCAAGGGGCTGCTGCGCTTTGTGGTACATCTTTCTTTCCCAGCCACATCTGTTTATGTAGAATTCGCAAGTCTTTTTCGCTCGTAGTAGGAAAATGTGGCTTGGGCGTCGGCATAAATTCTGTGTGAGTAGGCTGAGTACTGTGAACTCATTGGCTGCTCTCTTTGTGTTACCTCTTTCTTTCCAACACTGCACAATCTGTTCTGTGGAATTCGCCTGCATCTTTATCTTATATAATCTTACCTTTCTTTAAGGTCCCGTCCACCTCAGTCTAGTTTGCATAAGACCGCTCGTAGTACTTAGAGTGGGCTTTGCTCTCCATGAATTTCTGTGTGGTACTTTGAACATGCAATTGGCTCTCTGTTGGTACCTCTTTCTTTGCACAGCCAACATCGTGCTCTTTTGGAATTCGCCTGGGCCTTTTGCCTTATATATTCTCCTCTTTTTAAGGCGCGCGCACGTCCAGGCGAATTTGTGTTAGGTTATGGTTAATGTGGCTTATCTAATTTTTTTCTCTGACGCCGGCGTCGCCGCAATTTTTATAATGTGGGTCGCGTAAGGACGCCACATTAATCCCGTTTTTAGCGTCAAAAAAGAAAACCTGCAACACTGCCTCCAATTAGCTTTTTCAGATTTCGATGTGAATTGCTAGGCCTCGTATTGTAGGCTAGAATGTATTTTGGGAAAGGATTAAATCTAAAATAGGCAAAAGAAATAAAGTTACTATAATAAGAGTTTCATTTTTAGAATTTTTGGGGGCAAATTTTTTTTTAGAGCATGGTAAATTGAAATAAACACCTTTTTTTTTTGTTCTGATCAAATAAAAAGCTTATTCCAATTCGCATTTTCAAAGCGAAAGACCATTTAATATTTAGCTCTAGGATGGATGGACAAAGTAAGAATTAAAATATTTATTATTAACGAAATCAAATTAATTTTGCTATGATTACGAGAGGTAAGCGAGAATGGTGTGGTCCGTTAAAGACTCTGCAGAATACCTTTTGGTGAAGATGAAATGGCCAGCCTTACCGTATTAAGGGTTAATTACGTCGCAAGTGATTGAAAGCATCTGTGGTCTAGCCCGCCCAAATCGACAATGTCGATTCTATTTCAAGGCTGAACATACGATATTTGTACTACGAGTTGCTACGCAGAGAATATTTCCGCAATCAAGTCAATGCTGGTTATTATTATCTTTGTCGCATAACTGGACTAAATCTTTAAATACTTTTAGGTATGGTAATCGAGAACCTAGAGCCTGATTCAGCAGAATCAGCGGTTTGTTTCCATCGTCGTGTTGCTTATCCTTTCCGAGGCATCACGTTTCAAATTCTGTTACAGCGGCCTCGGTCGTAGTTGTCTTTTGCTGGCCCGTTTGCATTGGCGCGCATGCTCTGTTCCAAGTTTCGTTTAGTTGTGTCTTAGTAACGGTTTGTAACGATCGTCACGACTCCAACTTTGAATTCCAATTTTGATGGCTGACAGATCTGACAATCTTCTTGGCGTGGTGAAGTTATCTCCACATTCCACATTGACCACAACAAATACTTGTATATAAAATTCTTGAACGATTGGTTACACTTATGTGTGATTAAAATTACGGCGTATAAAATTAAATATATACACATATTTGTACCTATTTTGATACTCGTTTCCGAAATAACGCTATTTATGGTACTCAAAGAATAAAAAAAAAAAATTAATATCTATTATTTTATATAAAGACGAAAATCACAAAGTGTGTCAATTATTGTTTATATTTGAAGCATTTACAAAAAATGAAAATGAATACAAGAATCTTTATTTACTTTTCATAGTTAGTTTCAAATTTAGTGATAGAGATAGTTTTATTTCTTTTTTATGTTTTTTTTTTTTTGTTGAACTAAGATAAAATATCTGTTCCCTCAAAAATAAACTCTTTTTATCACTTCATTGCACTTCCAACAGGCAGGTGGATCTGTAGATTTTTCTGGCAATTCTTTCGCTGTATGATCTGTTCTTTCTGTACGAGAGGTTGATTGTCTCGTTTTGTATAGCTGGAGAGATCTTGTATCATTGTATATGGTTGTTTAAGGTCTATATGATAGATCTTTTTTCTTTAGCTCTTGTCTACCGATGATAGTTCACTGATTCTTGCTATTGGTAAAGCTATTGCCTGTTCAATAGTACTAGGAATTTCTTCTGTACTTTCAGAAGTATTTGGTTCTTTGATCTAATGTAGTCATGTAATCGGCTTCTTGCTCTGTTTGGTTCTGGCTAGCAATGGTTCTATAATCTTCATCTAGGCAGCTTGCAGTGTTTCATTTCTCATTGTTGATTCTCGGTTAGTATTGAGGGTGATTTAAATATAGCTGCTCTAGTTTGTTATCATCACTTCATTTTGCTTTCGTATCGGCTTCAGAATTTCTGATTTGCTGTACTGCAATACTTCTTCTTAACAAAGCTTTTATTTCTTTCGTTTTAGTCGTAACGGAGGGTTTATTATCTCGTTAATTTTCTCATCTTTTCCTCGGCGCTTTTACTGCAATTTTAAAATAGTCAACGCATTCACTCTGTAGGTGCATCTTATCGCTGTTGTTGGATGTCTCTTAGTATGATAAGGTATTGCTAGTTTTGAATTCATTTTCCTCGTAGTGGCTTGCGATTCGGAATTGGACCTCCATGCCATTTACGGAAGCAAATTTAGGTATAGTGCTGGTGGTTTAGATTCTCTAGTATAGCAACCAATTATTCTGCGCTATCTTTTTTGGGTGCATCTTTTGGCTTTTATCTACTTTGTGCTGAGTTCGAATACTTTTTAACTTCACTTTCAAGTGTTATCTAAGGGCCTGCTCTTCTTATTTTCGCCTTTAATTCTTTCATATAGTTTTGCTATGCTTTTTATCTTCGGCTTTATCTGTTTAGGTTCTTTAGGTTTTATTAATGCTTCTGATGGTAAATCTGATGGCATACGCTTTGTGTATCCATACAGTAAAAAGTGTGGATCTGTTTTAATACTACTGTTGTAGGTGTTGTTTATAGCTGCTTGGGCCAAAGGTAAGTATTGGTCCCAATCACGTTGATTGTCTTTAACGTAACATCTAAGAAAGTTCGCTATGGTGGCGTTGGTGGTTTCCACCAGTCCATTGCTGTTAGCGTGGTAGCTACTTATTTCTACCTTCTTAATCTTAAACTTTCTACATACACCTTTCATAACATACACCCTTCATAAGTTTTCCAACAAATTCCAAAGCATTATCCGAGGTGATTACATCTGGTACAGTGTGACATACTACTATTCTATCAATAAAAACATCTACTATTTTGTCACTATCCCTGGATCTTAATGCTGCTAATTCCACATACCTTGTAAGTTGATCCTTGAAGACAAGTATGTACTTATTCCCTCTTGATGATGTGGTCAATGGACCCATTATGTCCATTGCGATCTTCTGAAATGGTTGATCTGCTAAAGGATATGTTTTTATGATTGCTTTTCTTGGTTTAGGACCTTTTGCTTCTTGACATGTGTGACAGCTTTTACAGAAATCTTCAACTGTTTTTGCTTATAAGTTCTGAAAAGATATCTTCTTCTCAGTTTTTCTAGAAGTTCTTTCTGTTCCAGCCTAATGACCACTTTAGTATTTGATGGTCATATCTATTGGCTATATCATGCACGATTTGGTAACCATATCTATAGGATGTTTCTTTAGAATCTTTATATAGATGCATATTTTTGAAGAATTTTAACCTTTTAATCTTTTACCTTTGCAGTGTCTTCATATTCTATTTCATTTCATGCTGCTTTCTTTGTTCTCCTCGAAATGGTTGGCAGTATCTAATGTTAAATTCTCATCTGTTTTTCCTATCTATATATTTCATTATTAACCTTTTCTTTATCGAAATTTCTATAACTCTTTGTTATCGCACTCTTATTACTATACGTTAAACCGCTCACACTTTTCCTTAGATGGTGCTCTACTCATTTCGAGTTTTCTTTTCTTTGTTTGCTTAAATGGGGCTCTTTGCCTTCTTGTTCAATCCCTTTCTCCTGAGCGCGAATATATCTGGAAAGAAATCTGCTACCTGAGTTCTTGGTACCACGGGCTTTATTATGTTCAATAACTTGGTTAAAATCGCATACTTTAAGACCATTCTGCTATATATGCTTTGGATATCTTTTTCAGTGAATATTGAGACTGTCTGAATGACATCTTCACTCTTATTTTATAAACCGTAATATTAAATTTTTAGCTTCTTTAATGGCAAAGATAATTGCCTAAAACATCCATCTCCG
>JABUQX010077782.1:0-20000 GCA_015478945.1 Trachelipus rathkii
ATAGAGAGAGAATTGTACTGAGAGTTATATGGTTGTTGTGAATAGTGTGATATACGATGTTGTATTTTAGTGTAAGCTCAGTCATTCTAATTGTTATCAGAACAAGGTTTGAATTTGGTTGAGTTTTAATTATTGGGTCAATAATTTGTAGTTGTGTTATTGGGTTTGGTGTGTAGTCCAATATAGGTTGATGGTCATGCTATGCTTTAGTTATTGTTATGTTTGTGTTTATCGTGTGTGTAGATTTTGATTGGTTTGTGTAAGATTCGTATATACACGAACGGCTGTTGAAATAAAGCTTAAATAGGCGTGGGTTTAGGGCAGGACAGGATACATACCTGGGCACGCTCAATTTTTGAGTGATGTTAAATGAGGTGGTGTGGCAATTTTTTTCTTCTCTTCATTATGTTTGCATGTTTCTAGGGCCCTTGTGATCTCGATACCTGATAGGAATGTTATGGATGTCCCTTTATAATATTAGTAGGGTGATATTTGATTTTTATTTACTTTGTGCATTATATTATTATATGTTATTTGAAATAGTGGTATATGCTTTGGTTTTATATGTGACCCTAGACTTGCTTATTATATAAAATTTGTTATTTGTATTGGGTATTGATGGTTTTAAATAATCATTTATTTATATTGGTTGTTAGTGTACATTTGTTTGAGACCAGCTGTTGTGTTGAGTGGTTTGTTGGAATTCACAGTGTGAAACTTTTGTTTGGGGATATGTGGTTATTATGTTTAATATGAGCTTTTCTAGTTTATATAATCACTACCAATACTATATAGCTCACTATATAGTATCACGCTATGTTACGATATTTTTTGTATGCTATATAATCTACAATATCAGTCGGGTATAGAAACAGTGGAGTATATTAACATTTTATTATTTTATAAATAAGACTATTAATTAAATATATTTAAACAAATTTATAAATTATAATAAAAAATATTATTAAATTATTATTATTATTATTATTATATTATATTATTATATTATTTAAGTTATTATTATTATTATTTAGGTTATATTATTTCAATGGATCTATATATACATGTTGGTATATTATTAAATAAATTAACCATGCGTTGAATAGTTTGTTTATTGATGAGTGTTATTGGACACAGCTATGAGTATGAGCTAGTAAATCAATTACTCACCATTCTTAGGAATTTCTATTACTCATAGGTATTATCCTTCCTGAAATATATATGAATAGTTGGGTTTTATAATAATCATTATTATCATCATTTCTATATATATATATTAACCTATATATATATATCGGGATTACTATTACATACACCACTATTGAGTATTAGGACCAATCTATATAGGTAGCTGAACGACTAGGTTAACAGAGAGAGAGTACTTCAGCTGTCATCTGTGTTGCTCGATAATTTTTGATGGATTGCGCTCGCGTGAGACATATAGAATATGGTGCGCTCTGAATGGGTGCAGTCTCGACTCACTATGTTTGAGGTCACAGGTATTGGAGTTCGAGTATGTCTCATGTGGGGATCGCAAGAGTAAACGTTGCTTTTGCATATGTAGACGTTTAGATGCGCACTCTATATAGACTATGTGTGAGGAAAACTAATTCATAAGTCAAAGTGACAATATGTTAAGTGCTCCTTGCAACTTGCCGTTCGAGAAGATTTTAAAAATATAATAATAGGTGGTCCTTTTCATACGATAAAAATTTACAATATAACAAATTAATAGGAAGTATTGGTATGGTATTGTGCTGCAAATTTCTATTGTATTGGTATGGCAGTAGCAAATCCGATGAGAGATATTTTGGTATTGGCAAAATCGACTCAGTTTTGGGCACATAATATATATATATATATATATATATATTATATATATATATATATATATATATATATATATTAGTATATATATATAGTATATATATCGTCTTCTACTTTTCGCAATTGCACTCTACTCTATATATGGTATTATTCCCCTTCTCAGGAGGGCTAGACATGACTTGCGAAGGATAATCGTGTGTAACTAGGAATTCTTATAATGTGTCTCTTGCATATTTGCGACTAAAGATATGTGTCTCACGAACCAAAATTGTGGTTATTGGCAAAACCGACGTTAATTGAATTTGTTATGTGACCCATTCCAGTGACCATGTATAAGGCTCTTCTAAGTGAGTATATGGTATAGAGCTAATCTTTAATAGACTTATTATCTCACAAAGGTATAGTTATTAGGTTCTGCTAATATACCATTAGATCTTCAGATTATTACTACTGTCAGTGCTTTTTATAAGATGAAAATACTAAAGTTTGTTTGTGGAACATACCTGAGTATAGAAATAATAAATATTAGTTGTATATATATTAATACAAATATCTAGTGAGCATAGTAAATATAATATATTGTTTAACTAAATATAAATAATAACATGTCTCGGAGCAATATATTATACAGATATTTTAATAGGATAGTACTCAATAATAAAGATAGTAGGGGCATATACGAATGATGCTAGAGTAGTGTGAATAGGATAGTTGTATGAATAGATAAGGTAGTATATAAGGGGCTGCCTCAATTAATTCACGCTTGTGTTGTGTTGTAATATGGTGAATAGTGTTATAAGTCTTGAGTCCTAGATTGGCAAGTGTGAGGGCTGTTGTTCCGCAATAGGCGCTATGGATTTGTCACCATAATTGTGTAATTGTCAATAGTGGCAGTTCAAATTCATGATGAACATATGGTCTCAGGACTACTCACAATTACTAATAGAAGACATATCATTGGTTTGACGATTTGTGGTGTGTGATGTTCTAGTGTCTGACATATCTTAGTTTAATGCGTAGACTCTAGTGCTGGAAGATCTAGATATAAATGTGGAATGAACGCTATGTTATACGATCTGTATGACGTAACGATAGGTAGTAATAAATGAGATACATTGCATATAGATAGTGATTGTCGGAGTGATCTAGGACTGAGAAACGCTGTAGATAGGCTAGTTAGTTGTATATTGATTAAGCGGAATCTCGTCAAAATGGTGAGAATGCTGGGAAATCAACTCGGTCTTGCGGTGATAAACTAATACTGAAAGAATAAAAGAACTCAATGACACGTCAGTACAAGGATAATGCCTGAACCGGAAAGGAACTTCATGAGGTTAGCCGTAGAGCTGCGTAAGTAGAAGGTACTTACTACATAGGATGTTTAGATGTTATGACTTTTGTAATTTTGATAGTGTAGGGGGTACCATGGGTTGTAGTGTGTCCCTACGCCGTAGCACAGTAGTGATACGCATACTTACACACTAAAAGTGTTCTTGAAAGATGCTCTCTTATGATTGCTGTGAGGTGCTCTGTGCGAAAGCCTACACTGATATGATAGTTCTTGGATTTACAGATTTTCGTAGTGAGAAGCTGTGCAGAGTGACGAAGATTCTCAACTAACAAGTGACTATCACAATGGCGAAGTGAACGTAAGAGATGGGTTATCTGTTGTGTGTGTGATTGACGTCTAATATATCCTCATCACTAGGACTTTTAACCTAAATATGTTTCGCTGTGATGCATGTATTGCTAGTACTCTATAAGTGTATACACCCTAGTCTTGGTCGAAGAAGTAATGGAATAGGGGTCATGCTTAGATGCAAATTAATACGTTATGTACATATATATTTTAAACAATTCATAGTGACGCATCAATTCTAATGATATCAGGATCAACATACTCTATAAGTAATTCACGTGTATACATGTATGTATTTTTAATTGATTACCATTATATAATATATAATAGCTATTTTACCTAAAATTGAGTTGACATATATATATATACTTAAACTACTGGTTAGACCTATTTTGTTGAAATATAGCTTGTACATGGAAAACTATATGTTCATATTTGGGTTCATTAATATATATATATATATACATATGGATTTACGTTAAAACTATTAGTAGCATGAATATCATTATAATTTCAATTTATATATACATTATTAATATTATATCAGCTTCTACAATACACTCTTACTCAGAAGGAATACTATGAAGAAAATGTTGAATTACATTGATGTATTATGCCTACCCTTTTGTATTTTCGCTGTTCTCCTTGAAATCTGATATCTATAGTGATCAAGTCTGTGCCTCTTGAGCGTGAATTCCGATGTTGAGAACGATAAATCAGCTCGGAGAAACGAATTAAAAACAGAATTAGTATAAAAGAAGATTTTAATGTTAGGTATTAGAAATGTGAGCTGCTAGGCAAAACTAAATGCCATAGTTGAATCAGTCACCTCAGACATATAAATGGATATGAAATAAAGTGTATGTAAGCCGCGTCATACAGTTACTAATAGTAGACATTTAATTGTTTCCAGTGTTATTACGAAACGTGAATTATATCTCAAGTGATTTAGACTGGAATATCATTGACTCCCATGGAACAAGAGTGTTCAGCATGGATTTTTACAAAAAGTGGACTTGTTCTCGGTCAAAATTTAGGTGAACGGTAAAAGTGTTATGGGAAGAAATTATAAGCAATGTGTGATAGCAAGGTTCAAACAACTGTCCATATTTAGATTCAGTGCATCAATATATTTGTAATAGTGTAAAAGTTTATAAGCACTTTGCCATATAAATAACGTATTATAGGGAATAGTAGTTGCGGGCTGTTATTTAAGAGCTAACAAATTTATATTTGTATCTCATCGCGGTTATGGTTGTAAGTCCTCAAAAGTATTATGGTGGTACTCAGTTTTGCTTCCTTATATACTCCTTAAGTAAATACATCTTACGCATAGGGTAAAATAATAGCGTACACAGTCATAGATGTGACAACTATCCAGACATTTGTATGTGTTTCACTCATGTGAGAGTGATTTTGTACTAAATACAAGACCTACACCGAATAATAAGCTACGTCTATTTACTCTTTGCCAAATTCAAAGAAACAAGATACTCTGTTCTATACAAAGCAGTTGGATTTATTGTGTCTACTCACGACATGGTGAATCGTCTTGCCTGATCTGTTTAGTTAAATTGCTCGTTTAAGAATTATTCAATTTTATTAAAATAACACATCTATATATTATGTTTACATTTTTGATATAAGAATCTAACTCTATAGACAAGATTTTATTATATTATTTCCAAAATGACTTCAAACTTGAAATATGCAAAATAGTCCATTATCTATAAATTGGCCATACACGTACAAGATAAGAATTGAAACAGCTACGCTACAGAAGTACTTTTTTCGTTTTTGAGTTTTATGCTCAGCGTTGTCCAATTTCCAACCCATTTTTTTGATTTTGGATTTTGAAAGGAAAAATTGCGATAATTTTTTTTCTGTTCAAGTGAAGTGGATGAAATTGTCAGGGCATAATGTAATCGGGCAAGATACATCTTTTTTACTTAGATAATTTTTGTGTATACTCAAAAGTAATTTTTAAAAATTTCAAAAATATTTTTTTTTGGAAAATTTGTTCCAAGAACAAATCAAAAACTAATGCATATACAAAGAAATAATCTAAGTAAAAAATGTGCATCTCTCCCGACTACATAAGCCCTGAAAATTTCATCCACTTCACCCGAACAGAAAAAAATTATTGCAATTTTTCATTTCAAAATTAAAAAAAAAAAGTGGGTTTGGAAATTGGACAACGCTGAGCACAAAACTCAAAAAATCGAAAAAGTATTTTGTACTATTTTAGAAAAGGGACCTATCTATGCATATTTCAAGTTTGAAGTAATTTTTGCAAAAAAATTCTGGAAGTTGATACGAAGAATGTCAAAAACATAGGTTTTGAAAAATTGAAAAATCTCAAAGAATGACTACAGACACAGAAAAACACAGGAAAAACACGTTTTAGAGGGCAAAAAAACTACATTTTGGTGTTTATATAGTCAAAATCGGCTGAAAATTCCGAATTTTATGTCCATTTTTAGGGGGGAGGGAAATTTAGGCTACGCCTAAGCCCAAAATTGGATCTTGCCCTTATCCTTTTGATGGGGCAGAAACTTTCATCAGAGGTCACGACTGTTTAAGAGAGTTTGCCCCAAAAGTGTGGATCAAAAGATCCTAAAACCCTTACTGGAACCAATTTGAGAAAACACATTGCAACATTTTCAGAAATCTTAAACTTGAAAGACAATGAGCTAGATCAGCTAGCAAACTTTATGGGTCACGACGCCCACATACATAGGGATTTTTATCGTCTTCCTGAAGATTTTTACCAGCTTGCTAAGATTGGAAAGATGCTAGTTGCTCTCGATAGTGGTGATTTTTCTAGGTATAAAGGAAAATCGTTAGATGATTTCGATATCAATGAACCTCTTTATGAAGGCAACAATTTGGAATTGGTTATTGATGTGAAAGATGATGATAAAGATAAAGCCGTGGAACAGCTTGAAAGCAATGGAATGTGCAAAGAAAGGGAAAATTTTCAAATAAATGAACTAGAAAGTGATGAAATGAAAATGGGCAGGTCAAAAAAAGTAAGTAGAGAGAACGGAAAAGAAATTGACCATGTATCTGTCAGTAAAAGGAAAAGGTTAAAGTTTGAAAGACATGTGTGGACTAAAGGCCAGCAGGAGATCCTAAGAAAGGAGTTTTTGTCCAATATTTTGAATAGAACAACTCCTGGGAAAGCAGATATTTTGTGTTTTCAGAAAAAATATCCTGATTTCTTGGAACTTAGCTGGGAAAAAATTAAGCAAGCCTGCAGAGAGATTGAAACCTATGTAATGTGTATGTGTAATTATTGTCTCCCTAATTTTTTTTCATTAATTTACCCAATTGTATCATACCATAAGAAAGCAAATATATAAGTATGGGTAAAACAAATTCTTTTAGTGAAAAGTAAGTGCTTGGTGATAAATCATTTAATCATAAACCAATAGGTTGCATTTTTTTTTCTCTGATTTGAATTGTCTAGAGATCATGTGTATAATTGACTTAATTAATTGTTAATTTATATAATTGTTTTTCATATAATTGAATATATTTTATATTTTTTGTAAAGTTAAATAAAATACATACCTCTCATAAGCAAAACTTGATTAATAAAACATTTATGGATTTTTTTTCCTTCACAAATGAAAGCTCCTCCCTGCTACCTTTCTGGAAAATATATAAACTTTAAGGAAAACCGCCATCAACTGATTTTAAGATTAATTTGACATTGCACATTTTCAATGCTAGGATTTGCTATCTAACTATACAATATCAGAATTCAAGAGGCATCATAATTTCATATATGATACTATATGATACCCTGATTCACAACTATGTTGCATATATATAGCACAGTCTGGCATTATCCAAGTTGAATATTTTAGGAATATTAACTTTCATGATCGAAGTGACGTTCTTTGAGAAGGTTTTTTTGTTTGAAAATTCAAGATTACCTTTTACAGTCGACAGCAAATTGTTTTGTCAATCGTGAAATCTAATAACAATAAAATTTAGTTGTTGTAGCGAAGGCATTATTACTCAGGGATAAATTTAAAAGGACCACCTATTCTAATTGAGCATGTAATCCATGAGCGTCGATTCACCATGCTCTCTTAAGTATATCACGGAAGGCAGCCACTGATAATTATAATATATAATTATATATAATATATACTGTGTACTATATAGCATCAATATTGTATGAAAATTAGGAATACTCATAATATAATAAATTACTAAGTTTATTAACCTTTATATCTTTCATATTAATTCACGTATATATATAATATAAATTGAAGAATGATTAATCAACTATATAATTATTGTAGAGAGAAATAGCAATTTTATTATAAAAAGCTCAGTTTGCATTCACTTTGAAATCCTTTTTTCTCATTTCTTGGTCTCGCATCCACGCACAAGTGAATGTTGAGAGGATTTTTGCTGATTGCGCCAGTCAGCCCGAGACTGTGTTCAGCGTCTTTCTCCAGACATGTTCTATAGCTCGCACACTAAAAATCTCTTCTCTCTTTAGCACTCTCTTTTTGGGTAGCTGTAAACATCGTATACCACATGACGAAGTCCTTGTCACGAGAAATCCTATCACCGAGACAACACAAAAACGTATACTTAACTTTCCATTAATAGATAGCTAACAGATATACACTGAGACAAACATTTGGATCTCATAACTCATTACATCTCCATCTTATAAACATCATGCGGAGAGCGAGAGGTCATTCTGTCCTCAACCATCCGGCTCCGAGTATGATACTCTGGAAACACCACCTCCTCAATCTACGCGCCACAAGAATATGCCAAGACTTCATAATGTATATCGGTAATCATGTCTGAACAACCCCTATACTATATCACAATAAGAATAATAGAATATACAAAGGTCCACATAGTATAGTTACGAGTTTTCTGAGGACTTATCCTCAGCTATAGTTCTTCCTATATTACCCACCATCCTCTTCATTCACTTATCATCATACTATCCCAGTCGTCTTTCATTCTCTACCACAATTATATATCCCTCTCTCGTTGTTGTCCACAGTAATGGGAAAAAAAATATGACGTATAATAACTGAGTATACTCTGGTCCACCATTGGCAGCGATTAGTGCACTTCTATGTATTACATCATGGTTTATATTTGATAAAAATCACTATCTCTTTTACCTCTATTTCCGTGTTTTTTATTTTCATATGGGGTAAAAAACCAGCCTTTCATAACTAAGAGGTACTCTCGATTATTTTGATATTTTCCATTCTTCGCCGTCAATCTGGTCTCCCCACTTCAGCCATAATCGCCTCTAAATCTGAACACATCCCTCCGAGATCCCAATTGCTCACGTTATTTACCGATTTTTTCTTTCCTGACTTTCCAGAAAGTGTTGAACTACCGCCTGCTCACAAAAACCAGGACATTCCTTTAACTACTAAATCTACACTGCTGTGAAGCCGCATAAATTTCCTCTTAATCCTCTCCTCATTTGCATGCGGGCGTTATTGTAATAGCGCAGATCTAACATTGACTCCTTATGCTGACAAAACAGTTAACACTCGAAAAACGCCTTCCTATTCCTGATACTCTTCCAAAGCAATCAACGTCACATACCGTAACTCACTACCACACACTCCTACCATTCTATCGATCGTCTGTCTCTCTCTGCTCCACATGCCAGAAGTCCGCCTGAAGCAACATGGCTCATTATGTCCCCTTCAAATTACCCCAGTCTCTCCCTCACTTTTCCTATCATCACGTTCTACACGATTAATTATAATCATAATACTCATAATCAGATTGAGAAAAGGAATACTTACGAACCTGTATAAGAATATCTATGCCTGTCTCCTACTCTGCACAAAAAATCACCATTAAGTGCATTCCTCGCATAGTTCTAACATTACAACTCAATTTCTCATAAGTACTTGTCTATGCTCTACTGCCTTCTTTTTATATTCTAATTCCATCCTGCAAGTCTCCACTCAATGACTTTAACTTGGAAGCTAGATTTCTGTATTTCTATCTCCTTTAATGGCATAAAATTGCAGTCTAAAGGTCCGCGCATAACAGAACAAGCCTTTTGTTATTTTTCTGATTGCAAGTTTTCCAGTATGAAGAAATCCCCTTGTTCCTCTATAGAAAATTTTCTAGTTTAGCCTTTATCGCCATCAATCTCTTCCTCTTTCCATAGCTCTTCCAAGAGCTTTCCTTTGCTAACAGACGTTTTAATCAGAGCACCATATATCGCATGGTGTCGATGAAGTACGCTACAAACAGATCTCTTTGCCTCATCGATCGAGAGTGACTCCGAGACCATCTGTAAGTCGTAGATTATAAGTAAGTGTCCGTCGTTCCTCTCGCTCTTGCCCTTACAAGTAAGCTCGTACTTGTTCTTACTCCGAGTTCGGCTCTACCTTCTCTCAACCTCCTCTCCAATATTCTTCAGTATATTTTCGTCCAGATGTCCATCAGTGAAATACCTCTATAATTAATTATTACAGCTTCCTGCATCTTCTTTACCTTTATATATTGGTATTATTAATTGCCTTTGCCCCACTTTCGCGAGGCACCTTTCCGGGACGTCTCTCCAACATCTTGTTCATAATCAAACTGAGATTCTCTCTCTCGAAGCTCCTCTCCTCCCTCCACGACCCAAACTCCACAGCCACTCCATCTTCTCCAGGGCTTTACCCTCTTCATCCTTTTTATAGCTCCTCTTACTTCTTCTCTTACCAAACTGTATCTCTTCCGCCTCTCTCGCCTTTTATTTCGCACTCCCTCTCGTACTGATTAACAGCTTCTTGCTCTTTTCTCTTGTATTCCTACATTTAGCAGATCTTCCAAAGGTCATTCGTGATCCGTCCATCTACTCACTCTATGCTACTTTCTTTCCCGGTCCTCACAAGAAGTCTCTCTCGTTCTGTGTGTATATATTTCTAGTTACGGTTTTTTTGGTTTTCCTATTCGCTTCGCATCTTAAAATGCTTTCTTGCCCTTCGCCACTATCCTCTCGTATTTCTTCCTGCCATTCTCGCACTTTCCAATAACTGTCTCTCATCTTTTCTTGCTCGCACTCTCTTCTGCACAGTATTCTCTCACTTACAATTCATATGTCCATGTACTATACTTCTTTAAAACAAAAACACTTGCTGCTGCTGTTCTTCTTTTCAGGCACTTCAGCTTTCCCTTTTTTACCTTAAATATGTTTTTTCACTTTCATTCACAGTTTCACCACATAGGGTATGTCTTCCTAGTACCGTCCTACCATCTTTTACCTATATGAGTTTCTCTGCCACTGTACCTATTATAAGCATTGACATCCTGCAATCTGACGTTTTCTTCTCCATGTGAAAGTTTCCTTAGGGTTCCTGCATACTCACGTTTCATAATTCTCGTCTCGTGTTATCTATATGCGAGAGCTCTTCCCAGCTTCTGGTCTCCACTCTGATCATGCCTCTTCTGTCTCAATTTACTACTTTCCCTCACCTTCTATTTCATGTCCGTTACCCAACCACCAAGTCACTACTAAGATTCCGACAATCCAAGGTTAGAGGACTCCCGGATGCCCTTTACATTCTTAACCAGTAGTTCTTTTATCGCAGACTATCATGTAGTCCATCACAGAGTTTTTTGATCGATCTTGTTGCGTTTATCCGTGATTCCATCTATTAACCTCGTAAAGAATGTGAGACTCTCTGGGCTGGAAGAAACGTGTTCATTATTTTTAGGTCGCTTCTCACACAAAAAATGCAATCAACGCCCTCTCCTCCATGTTTTTATCCTCTCGCAAATGGTACCCAATACTTTCCATCTCTCTTCCTTTCTACTTAGCTTCGATTAATATCCTACGCATCAGAACAAGCACATTCTTCAACCCTCACTTCTAACCCACCTCCCCAACCTCTTCTTCATCAAATTCATAATCTAGTTTTCTCCCTCTGAGTGCCCTGTGTGGTGCATATACTGAGAATTTCTACTATTTAATCCGGCCTATCTCAATACGCGACGATCATCAACCTCATCATTTGATAATATTTAAATTCTATAATGTAATATTGAATTCACTACGACACCCATGCTTTCTTATTCCTTCTCTCACCCCACTATCCATAGAACAAATCCTTCTCTCATCTCTTTACCCTCCTCACACCAATCCCTCACGTTCCAATACACTCCGCCATCCCAACATATCTATCTTACTCTCCTTCATGAAATCTATTCCCTACCCCCCTGTGTCTCCAGAGCCTACCCCTCAATATGAAGGTGAGCCACTATTACTCAGTGGCACACCCTTCAATTCGTTAAAGTGTTTTTCCTGATTCCTAATTCCGTAAATCTCACGAAGTCGTCGTCCTAAAGTTCTGTCCGGCTGTCCGACGGCTCGCGCTGAGTTCTAGAGCAGTTTATTTCGGGAAGTGGCTTGCTAGGCCTAATCCTCCCTAGGCCATACTTTTCAGGCGAGCAGCCTCCTGGTGTCCTCAGGCACCATTGAGGGTGCACGACGGGGAAGCGGAGTTGGCCTTTGCACCCCACATATATATATCTATAGTATATATAATATATAATTATATTAGTATATAGCTATTATATATATCTATATATATATCTATATAAATATATATATAATATATATATATATATATATATATATAATTATAATATATATACTATATATATATATATATATATATTATATATATGTCATGCAATCGCCTCGAAAAGGCCAGAATTGCAACTTTTAAATTAAGCAAGCTAAATACGAAAATAAATATTTCAATCTTATTCAATCTAGAAAATGTGTTTCTTACTACATATAGATAAATTACAAAAAAAAAACTAAAATAAAATAACGCTTTTTAAAATAATTAAAAATAATTAAAATTGTGAAAATTACAGTATCTTATTGAAAAATATAAGAGGAGCTGTTAGAATTCGGAGGGAGCGGCGCAAAGTTGCCAATGTTGAATTTTTGCGTTTTCTTTCCTAAAAGAATATGTCAGGGTAAAACAAGAACGATGGAGAGATGTCGGGGTTTCTGCCTAATACCCGGGACGACGGGAGGCACTTCGTCCCCCTCTGTCTCCCGACGGCTCGAACCCTAAAAAGGACTATAAAATAGAAAAAATAAATATTTTCTCCAAAGCGTAAAAAATGGTATTTGGCAACTTTAGCTCTCGAGACCAAATGCAGGTTTCAAAGTCAATCAGAACGTACAATATTTCAGGTCTAAGATTGTTACTAATATTTAAGGAGGTTTGTTTTGTATTTAGATAAAATAATTTTTTTTTTCATCGATGAAATTACTTTGCCTAAAATCAAAATGTTATTTATTTCCTGTAGATGTTATACGAGTTATTTCATAGTTACGATATGCGCTGGTTCTCTTCGGATTGCTGGTATAGTCATATTAATAATATATATATATATAATTATAACAATGATTATTATTATTACTTGTATATTTATTAATACTATAATATAATAATATTATATTATAATAAATATATGATACATATAATTATAATATATATATATATATATATATATAAATATATATATTTGCGATGACATTTAGGCTATCTATAGAAAGAAATACAAATACGATATAATAATTATAACATATATATATATATATTAGATATATATACGTATAGTATATATATATATATATATTCATAATGTATAATATAAGATTAGACCTAGTATAGCTATATATATATATATATCTTTATATATATTATATACGATGGAATAGTAATATATATATATATATATATATATACTAACTAATATATACTATATATAATGTAATATATATATATATATATATAAATATATATATTATATAATTAATCTAGATATAGATATAATATTTTTATATAAGAAGATATTTTTATGATATTTAGGGGTAATATAATATATATAATTTGCTATTTATAAGGATGTACTCCACAGGAATCGAAAATCTAAGTAAAAAAGGTAACGTAATTCAATGATTTGAGGTTAAATACATAGTAAATACTGGAAAATAAAGTATTTTGAGTTAATAATTAATTGTTATACTAGAAAGAAATTGACATATATTTTTTTTGTGCTTCACACCTATAGTTATAAAAATGAGTAGCTTAGGCCGTGCTTAGGCTAATTTATATCAGTTTAATAGTTGATGAATGGTAATAACGTAAAGTTGATAGAACACCTATGACAGTAAAATAAATTGATATTAATGATATTTTTATATATTTTTTATGTTTTGAATCCGGGTGGGGCCTTCGGCCCCCCCCTCTAAATATACATCACCCCCGTCCCCACCGCAAGGCGAGGTGCCCCCTGAGCTCGCGGGTCCGGGGGAGTTTTTTTTTAAATAAAAATACCCATTAATTATAATACTAATCGAAAATCAAATAATAAAAATGAAAGAACTTAGAAAAAAATTAAATTCCTATTAATATAATAATAATAATAATAATAATTATGAATAATAATACATTAATATAATAATAATCATAATAATATATAATAATAATGAATAATTATAATAATAACATCAAATCAAAAACAATAATCTTGGTTAATTTTAAAAATTAAAAATGTCAAAATACGATAAATAAATAATATAGAAATTGCAGCAATCAACGAAATATGGCTCGCATTTCGTTGTTTTTTTTATCGAAATTTGACAGTAGAAATGTTTCTACATCTTAGTAAATGTCCATCTGATATATATATTAATATAAGTATATATATATATAATGATATATAAATATTTATAATATATATATATATATACTATATACTAGATAAATTCCTATATATATACACACTATAGTATAGAATTATTGATATCACAGCTATACATATATATATAGTATATATACCTATATATATATCATATATAGAATGTGCACGCATAAATTTTTTTCCCGTACACATCTGAGAAAACTCTTAAAGGTCTTAAAGAAATTCGGAGCTCTCAGAGTAAAATTTCGGATAAAAATGCCTTAGGAAAAGTTACATAAACAAGAGAGGCAAGATCAAAGCAACAGTTATTCCGAAAACACACAAACTCAGAAAATCATAGTGTACAAAAATTCAGAATAAAGAAGAAGAGTGCCACAGATTAGTCCAATAGGCATATTCCATCCAATCGTTAAGGAGAAAAATCGTGTGCGAGTGTTTGTTTAAGTGTGAGTATTTGATGGTGGGTATTGTGTGGATTGGACGATCAATAAAAGTGTTAGATTAAAGCTACTGAAAAAGAAAGGAGTAAAAGAAAGGAGTAAATATAAATGAAAATAATCCAAGAAATGTTATTAAAAAAAGTACATATTTTCGTGATATATATATATAATATATCATATTTCGGTATATAATATAATATATCATATCATATCATTACATCCTATATATATCATTATATATAGTATATATAATATATATATATATATATATATAATACTACAAATATAGGGAATAATAAAGCGCTGTTAGCTCCGGTTTTATTTTGCGAGAAAAATGGCTATAAGAAAATAAGTCAACATTAACAAAAATACACCATTTCTTTACACATTTTATATATATATATATAATATAAGGTATATATATATATATTTACTATTATATAAAATATATATATTAATATTATAATACTATATTATTTATATATTATATATATATATATATATTATATATATTCTACTATACAGATATACAGTTAAATTTTAAGAGTGTAGAGCTTTTCATACGATCTTTCTAAACTGCGATCTTTTTATTCACATTTTTAATAAAGAAGACGTTAGTTTACATATATTTTTAAAGCATTTATTCATTATTATTATTATTGATTTTATTTATCTTTTATTTTTTTTTGCTTTATTTCGTTCGAAAAATATTTTTATTAAAAAATTTAATTTCCCATCATGAGGGGTCCAGCGTCCACCTGGAGCCCGAGAGACTCCGACTCCTGCCATCGTTGCGGTTTACCTTTGGTATTCCTTTAGTTAAAAATAAAGAAATAGAAATCTTACGGCCTCTTTACAATTTGCAATTACTTAACTAGCAGGGGACGTGGGGTAATAATATAGAGAGGGGGGCCGAAGGCCCCCCACCGGATCAAAAAAATAAAATATATTAAAAAGATAAATAGTGAATTAAACTAATAGATAATATACTAGTATATATATATTATATATATATATTAGATAATATAATTAATATAATATTATAAGTATAATAGATATAATTATATATAATATATCTATTATATAATATATATATCATACTATATTAAATTATATGTATATTCAAAAAAGAACAAGTTATAACATTTTTAAAGCTCCACAATTGTTGTTACAATAAAACTATTTCTTATGTTTCCATTGGTTAAAAAAATACTTTCTAAATTGAAAGTTTTCTCAATATTTTTTATTATCTCGCTGGAGTAACAAGCGATATAAAAGCCATATATATATAATGATAATATATAATATGTAATAATTATATATATATATATATATATATATATATATATATACTATATAATGTACTAATATATATATATATAATATTATAGTATATTATAATATTATATATTAAGTATAATAATATATATATATATAGTAATTTGCCTAATATGAAAATTTTGTAGAAACGTAAAACTGTGACTAGGAGGATATTAGTCAAGCCACCTCAACAAGGAATACGCGTAAAACGCGATTAACTCGCTAGTTTCCTGGATCACAAACTGGTATAATAATGAAAAAGTTAATTTAGTTAGGTTAGGTTAGGTTAGGTTGTTGTTAGTTTGGTTAGGTTAGGTTACCAGTCGTTAGTCACAGAACAACGTATTCTACAAATTTGCCTATATATATATAATATATCTATATATATATATAGTAGTATATATAATATATATATATATATTATAATATATATAGTAGATAGTTTTATATAGATATAATATCATAAATATATATATATAATATAAATAAGTCGACTGCGGTAGTGAACGGACGCATCAAAAAGAGAGGGGAAGAAGCAAAGAGAAGATTTATTAGTATAAATTGCGAAGAGGTTTGAAAACCACAAGTGCTAAAAGAAAGGCTTGGTAGCTTGATGCTGAAAAGATTATTCATTTCAGAGTGAGCTCTCCGCTCGAATTCATAAGAACATGTGAATATATGAAATTATAAGATAAAATATTTATTTGATTTAAATATATATATTTAAATTTATATTCATTCACTTCTGATTTCTGTATTGGTGAAGCCTCAAAATTTTTAATACGTTTTCTTTTGTTTTATTTTGGAAATTTTAATTAATTAACACGAAACTATAAAAAAAAAAAATTCGAAATTGTTGCTGTGAAGCTCCGTTTCGAAGGCAGTAGGCTCATTTAAGACTAATTGTTGCTGTGTTCTCAGCTGTTGGTGTTTTTTATTATTATTATTATTATTATTATTATTATTATTATTATTATTATTATTATTATTATTATTATTATTATTATTATTATTATTATTGTTATTATTATTATTATTATTATTATTTAACAGTGCTTTTTTTTATCTTTTTTTTAGCGTCTAATGAATTTGAAGGTTTTTATTTCTTATGTTAAGTATTGTGTCATTTTTATTAGGTATTAAGTTTTAGTTACTATATTCTTTTATCAGTGTTTATTAAGTGCTAAAAAATTTTTTTAGGCTCTTGTTGATTATCAGCTTCCAGTTAAGCTTAAGCCGATTTTATTTTAAAACCTACTAAATCGAACACAATGAACACCAACGCTCATAGCGTTAAAAGATTGAACTTTTTTTCTAATTAGTTAGTTATTGAAACAATAGAAAATTAAATAAATTACTTTTTTTGTAAATCACACAACGAAAGTTAAAGTAATGGACTAATTATTTTGAGAAATTTTAGTTTTTACTTCTTTCTTGTAAAATAAAACACAAAAAAGGAAGAATTGACCAAATCCTAGATACGTACGTTTTACTAAATTTCTGACACCTTTTCAACACACTTTTATATAACCTAGGCTAAGTATTGTGTAAGGCTTTGATTTTGCGATAGAATTTTTTGTAAAGAAAAGGCATTTCTTTTATGCATTATTTTGCTTCACTAACTTTGTTAAAGCAAAATTTTTTTAAAGCAAATTTTTTTATTGATTCAAATATTTAGTACAATAATAATAATAATAATAATAATAATAATAATAATAATAATAATAATAATAATAATAATAATAATAATAATAATAATAATAATAATAATAATAATAATAATAATAATAATAATAATAATAATAATCTATTCAGTTTTTTAAGCAATTTTATTTAGTCAATTAACTATGCGAGTAAGTTGAGGTTAAGGTTCAAGGAAGCATATATTTCCATTAGGGGGCTCGAGCCGATGGGGGACAGAGGGGGGACGAAGTCCCCCCCGTCGTCCACCTAGAGGCCGAGAGACCCCGACTCCTGATATCTATGCGGTCTACTCTAGGGTATTCGTTAGTTTTAAATTATAAAACGACTGTACATAAAACATGTAAGTATATATATATATATAATATATATATATATATATATATATATATATATATATATATATATATATATATATATATATATATATATATATATATATATAATATATATATATATATATATATATATATATATATATATATACGTAATTATCCAAAAATATTTCACTTTTTTAAAAAATATTTTATATAAAAGTGATTGTTAAATAATTATTTAAAATATTTCGAACTTTTGAATCATGTCCGTTACCACTTAAATTCATTGTTATCATATACTAGCAATATATTTAAAAAAAAAAACTGACGGAGTCATAAAACAAAACAGGTCCTATATATTTTTGAATCATGTCCGTCACCACTTAAATTCATTGTTAGTATCATATACTAGTAATATATTGAAAAAATCAAAACTGACGGAGTATATATATGCTGGAACGATTTATGCATGTTTAGCAACATTTTAGTACGTTTTATGTTCAGAAATTGCAGGGTTTTTTATTTTTATTTTTATTTTTTTTTTATTTATTTTTTTTTTTTAAATAATCCAGAGTGAAATAAATAATGAATATAAAAGTAAATTACATTATATATATACATTAAGTAAAGGTTATGTTTTTAATATTTTTAGAGGTGTGAAGCTGCTTTAGTATTAAAGTTTCAATTTGAATTTAAGCATTTTCCCTTCAATTTTATGAAATGTGTTCGAATTCATACAATCGATATGTATATGAAGGTGGAAGCTGATAATCAACATGATCCAAATTTTATTATTTTTTTTTATCTAGTGTCTACGTGTGTCATTAATTAACTTATATTAATTTTTTGTAAAAGTTACTTAATGTCCACACGGAACGGGAGCTCGGATCAAAATAAAATTTTCACATGTAGCCTCTATGATACATAAATAGATGCTTTAGGGGCGAAATGAATTTTTTTTTTCCTCACCTAACCTATTTCAAAGAAGTTATACTTCTTTAATTAAAACTCTATTTGTTACAGAAATTCAAAAGTGAAGCAAAGCCAAGTGTCTTACCTTTTTTCTCTAAAAATCTCTTCTTTTTTTCGCAGTTTTTTTCGCATTTTTCACAGTTAAGGGGGGGGGGCCGAGGGTCCCCTAGCCCCTCCACCTGCGTACACCCATGAAGCCACAGCTTACAATTTGATTTTCTAGGCCATACCATTTAGAGACTAAATTTAGGTTACAGTTTTCCTCTCTGTTCCTATTAATGAGTTAAGAAACTTATTGAAATAATTACAATCCCAGGTTCGCAGCTGGTCGGGTGGGAGAATGTGAGCTATTCTCCCCTTTGGCTTGGCTTCGTCCTGCTCAGACGTTAAATGAGTACACCTCCTCCTTGATTAGGGCTCTGCCCGTGAGTGACGGTGTTTATGTCATTAAATAATATATATATAAGTATATATATATATAAATATATATATATATATATATATATATATATATATATATATATATATATATATATATATATATATATATATATATATATATATATATATATATATATATATATATATATATATATATATATATATATATATATATATATTTGGTCAGCATCCCGAAAAGGCCAGGCATGTAACTAAAAACTATAATAGGTACACGAAAATAAATATCATTTTAAATCAGGAGACATTTTTACCGGACATCCTGATAAACTGGTACGAGGCCATTTTAAAACCCAGGAATTTTCAAAAATTGGATGTGAAAAATCTTTTAAAGTATTTCGATAAAGCGAAGATGCGGCTTACTCCCGAGTGAGACGGAAAGTTGCCAAATGTTGAATTTTTTCTTTTTTCACTAAAGAATATCCCCACGGGTAAACAAGAACGATAGAGAGTCGGGGTTTCTCGGTCACTGGGATGACGGGGACTCTGTCCCCTCTGTCCCCTCCGGGTCGGCCTGAACTCCCTAAGAAGGATATAAAGAAAAAAATAATATTTTCTCAAATTATATTATAAAGCGACATTTGG
>JABUQX010077782.1:25000-27500 GCA_015478945.1 Trachelipus rathkii
CATATATATATATATATATATATATATATATATATATATATATATATATATATATATATATATATATATATATATATATATATATATATATATATATATATATATGTATATATACCGTATATATATATATATATATATATATATATATATATATATATATATATTTATATATTTATATATGTATATATATATATATATATATATATATATATATATATATATATATATATATATATATATATATATATATATATATATATATATATATATATTTTAATTCAAAATCGATATATTTGATATAATCGAGATATCGATATCGGTGAGACCCATCTGGCAAATCTGGACTTTTATAGCAGAAATCTTAGTTTGAAATTTTACGCCATGGAGGCAGCATGTGTGTTTAGTTGTTAATTTTGTGCAAACTTTGAAGATGAATTTGTATAATTTATTTGACATCTGTAATGATAATAGCAGTTTTCTTGCAATTATAGACTATTGTAAATTTATTTTAGAAGTGAAACGTTGCAAAAAATGTAATTACGAGTATCGCATAAGCAAAATAGTATTTTATTTTTAGGTTAAATTAGAGATACGAAGACGTTGCCGAAGAAAGGAATATCTTTTAGGTTATTTTCCCAGTTATGTGTCGGTAACAAAGTTCGAACTCAAAATAACGTTTTTTAGCTTTTTTGCAAGCTATTGCAAGAAATTACATTAAACCGTGAGTATGAACACATTATTACACATATTACACATATATATATATATATATATATATATATATATATATATATATATATATATATATATATATATATATATATATATATATATATATATATATAGGAAATCTCTATCTACCTTTTTTGGCCTCTTCATAATAATACATTAGGTTAGGGCAAACTGTGGGCATTTCATAATCTATTAGGTTAGGAAAAACTTGGGGGCTTCCATAGTCCATTAGGTTACGTCTTCTGCACTTGGGCTTCCATATTCCATTAGGTTATGAAGAACTTGGGGGCTTACATAATTCAGTTTGTTAGCAATTTTGGGGCCATTGAGTCTAGGTTAGATTAAAGTTTGGTTAGGTAGATTGCACAGATATATATATATATAGAGAAGATATATATATATAGTATATATATATATATATATATATATATATATGCTATATATATATATATATGTTATTGCTGGATATATATATATATCAATACTCGATGTATCGATATATATTTCGAATACTCAAAGCACAGACGAAAGATAAAATTATATATATATATATATATATATATACAAATATATAAATATATACGATATAAAAAAATATATATATATATATATATATATATATATATATATATATATATATATATATATATATATATATATATATATATATTTATATATATATATATATATGAATAGAAATATATATATATATATATATATATATATATATATATATATATATATATATATATATATATATATATATATATATATATATATATATATATATAAAAGGGTGGTCACCGTTAATGAGAAAGTTAACGTTCATGTGTTACAGGAACAAGCAACCCAAGTCAAGAAACGCCGAAATGGGCACAACATGCTTGTTGCGACAAATTTGCAATAATAAGACAAAGAAAAATTTCACTCGCGCCAGGACTCGAACCATCGACAACAGCGTCGCCGTTAGACAATGTACAGGAGGCTCTACCACTGCTCTCGGTTGCCACAGGAACAACCAAATCCAAAGTCACAACACCGACATTGGCTTATATATATATATATATATATAGTAAGAGTAGTTATATGAGGTGGTGTTATATATATATATATATATATATATATATATATATATATATATATATATATATATATATATATATATATATATATGTGGCTTAACTGAATAATTCGTCTGACCCAATCGATATTTTAGATTTATCCGATATATGTTATCGATCGACCCTATTTTCGAAATACCCATACCAACACAGATAAATGGCAGACATCTTGTTTTTCAGTAATGTTTTGAAAGAGATAGAGGTAGGAAGTGCTACTGGAATGAATTTAAAATATAAATATTTAGTAAAAAAATGTGAAATTTAAAATAATAACCAGTGTATGCTTTTCCGAACATTATCAATGAATTTTTGAACAAATTTAAGGTAAACTGGATTTATCAAATTTTTTAGATTTACAGGTAACTACTCTGTCCGTTTTGATTTAACTTTAAATATGGATTTATACGACCTATTTGATATTTGTAATGACGAATCCACTTTATTAAGGTTTTTGCAGTTACTGATTTTTTTAAGCGTCTATTGCTTTTTTTTTCTCATCGTAAATATTGGCATTTTGATTTTTTTATAAAACCTAGTGCCTTTTGATATTTTGATTGTTTAAGATTTAAGAAAGACCTCTGAATGGATTTTGCTAGGTTGTAGAATGGTTTAACTTTTTCTGTGAGGTATATATGCTATATATATAT
>JABUQX010077782.1:32500-34498 GCA_015478945.1 Trachelipus rathkii
TCACCATCTCGTCCCTGTTCTTGATCATTCACTGTTAGCATTCTTACTTCCAACTTTAGCACATCCACATACTACTTTTGCACTGCTAGCAACCGCTTCCTTCACTTGCTTCCAGATTTGTTCAATTTCAACTTGTTCACATTCAACTGATTTATTTTCAAGCGCTCTTAAATACTTATCCTTATTACTTTGTTCACTTAACTTCCCACTCTTAATTCTACCCACTTCCTTCCTTATAACCTTCCTCTTCATCCAAGCCCCCACTAGCTTAATTTTACATAAAACAGCATAATGGTCTGATAATCTTATTTCTAAACTCCTCACTGACTTAACATCCAACACATACTTCAACATCTCCTTCTTCACCAACACAAAATCAATCATTCTTTTCACTTCGATACCATCTCTACCTACACCAACTCTAGTATACTTATGAATACTCTTGTGTTTAAAGAAACTATTACTTACACACATACCTCTCTCCTTACAGAAATCAATCACTTTCCTACCATTCTCATTTTCTTCCGACACCCCAAAGCCACCTGTTATACCATCCCTTTTTTGGTCACCTATCCAATCATTTAGGTCACCCAACACAATCAATCTAAAACTCCAACTCATCCCATCCAAAACATCATTCAGATTATCCCAGAAAACCGCACTCTCTTCAACATTGCCCTCAGATGGACCATATGTCACAACCACACATACCTTGATCTTTTCAAACTTAAATTTAATCATTAGAATTCTAGTACTCTCACACACACAAAATCTACCATAGCTCTGTATCACAAGTCACTCATCAGAATTGCAACTCCTTCTTCTCCCCCTCTCATTCCTTTCCACACCAGCACAAACATATTTCACACCACACCACTCATTTTCATCGTTTCCTTTCATCTTTGTTAAATATATATATATATATATATATATATATATATATATATATATATATATATATATATAGAATATATATATATATATATATATATATATATATATATATATATATATATATATATATATATATATATATATATATATATATATATATATATATATATATATATATATATATATATATATATATATATATATATATATATATATATATATATATATATATATATATATATATATATATATATATATATATATATATATATATATATATATATATATATATATGGTTAAATCCAGCTTAAAACCACAAATATCTCAATACCTATCTTTACCAATTATTTTAATTGCCAGATTTTGGCAAAAATAAAAAAATTTTTATTTCCGTTATTAAAATCATATATATATATATATATATATATATATATATATATATATATATATATATATATATATATATATATATATATATATATATATATAGGCACCATTCAAAACTTTTCGTAAAAGATCGCAACATTTTCTTGTAGTTTTTACCTTGAAATTAATCATACATTTTATCTTCATATATATAATTCATTATTTCTATTTTGCATTTCATGTCATTTTTGAATTTCTATTTCTATAATTTTTTAATTAACTTTTGAATCTACGCTATGTATTTTAGTTTTTTCTATACATTGCGTGAAAATCAGCACGTCCTTTATTTTAACATGGTAATATAGATATACCTATATATATATATATATATATATATATATATATATATATTTATATATATAGCATATAGCATATATATATATATATATATAGTATATATATATATATATATATATTATGATATATATATATATATATATTGAATATATATATATATATATTGAATATATATATATATATATATATATATATATATATGTTATATATTATATATATATATATATATATATATATATATATATAGCATATATATATATATATATATATATATATATATATATATATATATATATATATATATATATATATTGAAGCTGGGTGCTTAGGACCGCTTCTTTAAGGTTGATTGAGAAGTTAATGTGCTTACAATTTTTATTT
>JABUQX010077783.1:0-10000 GCA_015478945.1 Trachelipus rathkii
TCTTGTATGCGTAACAAATAGACTTGCAGGTACGATTTGATGTAAAGATATTAAACGTTTATTAGATCATATTGATCCAAGTAAAGCTGCAGGCCTTGATGGTATATATGGTCTGAAAGAGGGAATTACCAGCATTGCAAAGGCAGTGTATTTAATTTTTACGATCTATAACATTTGGTGGGGTACCAGATAGGACTGAAAAGCAGCATATGTTGTGCCTATTATAAGAAAGGTAGCAAGGAAGTTTTGGGTTTAAGGCCAGTTAGCTTAACATCTCTGATGTAGTAAAGGTTCTGGAAAAGTTAAATGAAAGGTCATATGAAATATCTAGAAGATAACCGGTATTGTATATGACTCCAACCGCAGTTTCAGAAAGAAATTGGAATGTATGAATGACCTTTTAGAATTTATGGAATACATTACTAACTGGTAGGCGGAGGAGATCCAGTTGATGTGTGTATGTTAGACTTGACAAGCTGGGCCAGGGTTCCCCTCCGCAGGCATTGAAGTTATTGCAATGTGGTATGGGTGGAGTGGTACATTGTTGGATTAAAGAGTGGTTCTGGAATAGAAAACAGTGTGTGTACAACTAAATGGGAACAAATCATCATGGGAAATAGTGAAAGGTGGTGTCCCACAGGGTTCAGTGCTGGGGCACTATTGTTCCTCTCATATACAGTATGTATAAATGATTTAGACCCGGGACTTAAATGCAAAGTTTCTAAAGTTTGCAGATGATACTGGTAATACGAGGTTGGGGAATAGTAGAGGATATAAAGATTCAAAAATGATCTTGATAGAAAAGCTATTGGGTGGGGCAGTCAAGGTGTAAAATGAATTTTAATAGTAAAAAAAAGTGTAAGGTTCTTCCCCGGTTGCTCGAGTAAAGGGTTTTCTTTAATATGAACGGGGTTGACTTGAGTCCTGTGGACCAAGAAAAAAGATTTTGGTGTGAATTCAAAAAAGCAGTAATCAGAAGTGGCTAATCAGTGTTTGGAGGCTGGAAATAGAGTTAATAGGATGCTGGGCATAATAAACCAATGTTGTTTGCAGAGCAGGAAGTTACTCAGTGACTGTATTATAGCTATGTTTGGCCAATGTGAGTATTATTTAAGTTTGAATTTATGTTTGAAAGAGTTGGAACTGCTAAGAGCAGCAGGTACGCGTAGGGCAACAAGGATGATTTTTTGGGAATAGGAGTAAGAGCTATGAGGAGGGCTGAAGAGTTGAGAATGTTTTCTGTAGAAGGCGTTTCCTAGAGGGACATGAGAGTACAGTCACAAAGGCTCAGCCCCCACATCTATTAGTGGCTGAGAGACCAATAAATTTTTTATAGTAGAGCATGGACAGGCCAGGAACCTTCAGAAGAGTAAATGCTATGTATAAAGCATGCATTCAATCAATAGGGTTGTTAAATTTTAGAATGGTCAGAGGAGGTTGTTGAGTGTGGGCTGTTGCAACTTTAAGAAAGGGTTTGGATAGAACAGGATGGGTTGGATATCGCATGGCCATATTTAGAGGCGACCAAATTGGCAGGATTTTTTAGTTACAGTAGTTATTATGTTAGACTGCATGTGTGTGACCATAACAGTTATTAATGCATGTGGATGGTTGGGTATCATATATGTGAACGACACAGCCAAATTGGTGGTTTGTAGTTACGGTAATTTGACAAGCCCTAGGGTGCTTTATTGGATTGCATGACATGTTTGGTTAGTGAATGCTGGGACAGTTCGATAATGGAAAAGACCCAATGGCTTTTACTGTCGATACATTCTTAATGTCTAAACCTCCACACAGAAACTAAGCTGGCCTATGGTTAGGCTATCAAATTTAAATTATCACCAAATTAATATAACATTGCTAATGACTGGCAGTAGATACACAACAGTAGTGTATTTAGATACACAACACTAATTTGTTTACTAAATTCACTTTCAAATACACTGCAGTAGAAGTAGTAAAACCTTGAGCAAAAATAAACACACCTCACTCAATGGCCCTAAACAAATGTGACTCAATGGCCACTAAACAAATGTCAATAGCCACTCTCGTCATGACTCAATGGCATTTTCAACGATGTGTGGCACTGGCAAATATATTAGGGCGACCGCGTTGTTGGAGAAAATTATTTCCAAAGGTGCGTCAATGGGAATCCTAAAATGATCAGTCTTGCAGAATTTTGTGCATGGTTTGAAACACAGGTTGAACATATTAACCTGGCTGGGTGTTTCCAGTTTCAAAAAACTAGAATTTTTGGCTGGCTAGCAACGTCTTTGGTATCTCCGAAACTTCTCATTATTTTCTCATAGGTAATATTGTTTAAGTAATTTATGTCTCATACCAGTTTCATATGGTGGAACTGAGCTTCTCTTTCCATGCTTTATGTAAAAAAACGGCGAATGGAACCTCCTATTAACGACTTGGAGAATTATTTATCATTTTTTCAAAGAGGTATGAGGTATTTATGATGGGAATAAAATGACAAGAATGTTTTTGTTTTATATTTACTTTGTTTTTAATAAGAAAAAAGAGTGACATTGCATTGTTTGTTCTTTTCCAGAAGGATAAAATAATGACAATCACTCTAGGGTTGCTCAAAGTGATGTTTGAGGCTTAATCAGGATACATTTGGTATTTGTATGCTACCACCTGTAAAACATAGTTTCTGCTCATATCTTTAGTGAGAGGTTATTGAGATCTGCATGAGTGGTATCATAATTCACGCCATTAACGATATTGGTGGGCCACGATGCAATCGCTGCCGATGTATATTTTCAAGGGCCAGCTATAGAGTTCCTGAAATTAGGTTAATCCCTTAGGCAGCTCAAAGAGACTATTGGTCACTTGTTGTTAAACAAGATAACCCTGGTGACGGATTGCCCAGCTGGGTGTCTTCAGTGGGTTTACAATTCTTGAATTTTTGCATCTCCTGTCTGGTGTGTTACAGGACTTGTTGCTTGGTGTATTTTGTCTGAAATTGAGGGGATCAAAAGAACACGAGGGCTGCAATTCTGTATTGAAATACCACAAAATGGACAATTTCTGGGAGCTCTCTCGAGATATCTTTGCATGTCCTCCTGATAGTCCAACAAGCACAGAGAGGTCATAGGTCTTGCTTGGGAGCCAAGTAGCGTGGCTGAACCAAGCACATGCACACTCCTAGCAGAAAAATAGGCAACTGGTACGTTGTTCATTTAGCGACAGGTTTGAATTGTCCGCAAGAATAGAAATATGTACAGAACAATGGAATGACGGCGTGAAATATGACTGATGGCACCGCAGGATTTAAATTCCACTTCTGACCCATTCATTGCTCCACCTGACACCAATACCGGGGTGGGGCTCCTTATGTCGATCTCTGGGTTGTGATTACGAGTTTAGTGTTACAATCGCCGTTATGTTGGCAATTACTTCCAGAAGGTAGATGTCTTTTCGTTGGTTGGTGATGCCACCGATTAAATTGTTTCTTGTTGGGCTTCGTCCATGCGAATCGCCGATCTGCTCCGGGTTGAGGCCGGATTTAACGTCGGGACTTGCATTCTGAAGCACCTCTGGCATGACCCAAGAATATGGTGGCCGGCAAGCTAGGTAAAGCAGCTCTGCCCCAAGATGTTTCCAAAATTTGTACCATTGCCCCAGGCAACACTGTGAACGTTGCATTGCGTGATAAAGTATGGAGCACTTTGTGTAGGGCCTCCTGCAGCGACAGGGCTAGTTCTTCGCAGTGCTTGTGTGCTACAGGAACTCCCCTGGCAGTTGTTCACATTTTCAGCATAAGAAATACAAGCTATTCGTTCTTTCTGCCTGTCTTTAGAGCGATCTGGTGAAGTTTTTGCGTTCCAATGAACTACAACAGTTCTCCTTCTCTGGTATATAAATTTGTTTCAAGATCTTCTCAGTTTATTTTTCTCTGAATACTTTTGGCTTTCATGGATGGTGGTTTTTGACTTTGAACTCTTCAGGATTCTAGAATTAGCTTCTATGGTAAGCTATGAGTATTAGGTGTGGCATTTTTTTGATAGGAGTAACGCGATCCAGCAGCAGAGATAGTTTCATGGTTAAAATTTCCCTAGCGCCTTTATTCTTTTGCTATGAGATGGTCCAGGAAGTTCCTCGGTTTCTTGAAAAGTGGTAGCACATCCTCGATATCTTCATCGCATGTGTTTTCCTCTTCATCACTGTCCTCATCTTCCTCATCAATCAGCCTCTATGAACAAAAGAAGAGAAAGAAAAGGACCATTAATTAATGAGCCGTTAAAGTTACATTGCTTAACTCTTGTTTTGTTTGGTGCTTTATAAAGAGCTTAAACAATAGAACCAGAGGGCGTGGTACCTAGCAAAAGATCAATATTCAGGCAAAAATAAAACTTATCTATGTTGAATAAACATTCCGCTTGAATTTTCTCGTTCATTTTCGCAAGTTCCTTTCTTCAGCTCGAGCTAATTTCAGATCAACTCCAACCATAGAGCCTGGCCGACCCTTTTTTCAAAAGAAACTCCTTGTATTCTTCTGATTTCATCATGGTCAAGGCATCTTGATATCAAAGATATCATCTACCTTTGAGGCAAACTCTTTGATTTTTCGTTGCTGGCCTGTTTGTTTATACCGTTGCTTTGTACATTCTCCACTCTATTAATGAAGGTTTCTCTAATTTAGTAAATAGCATCTTTCACATGTTTTGTAGGAATCCGAGCACTTACAAACAAGAACTTGTATGTTTCGCGCTGAATCTGTAGATTCAATTTACCGTCATAAATTAGCCAGAACAAAATGGCCAAAAACTTGATGATTGGAGGGCAATTTACAACTGGTTATCTGGTGACCGTATAGCCTACAAAATGAAAAATTTTATGCTTTGGTTCTGCTTCTTATGGCAGAAGTGGGGGAAGCCATTGTTTCTCCATTTATTTTGATACCGCTTGATAGTCGTTGTGATCCGTTGGATTGATTAGATATGAGAGTGGATAGAAAATGTGATATTGAAAAAAGGTCTCCCTAAAACATGAAATGATGATATAATGATGATAAGGCTGTTATAGCTGGGTTCGACTGAGAGTAAGAATAAAATATATATAGAATATAAATTAGTTACGATAATATTTGCCCATGATTTGAGACATAAATCATGAGAGAAAATAATGGGGTTCAGATATGAAGCCCCAAAAGAAACGTCGCTTCAGATCAGCCCAAAACGATGTTTTGCGCCAACTGAGCACCACAGCAGCACAGGTTCACATCTTCTAATCCGTGCTCAAGAATTTAACTTCTGTAAAATCTGGAGGCTAATCACTGGCGGGTTTCCTGGTGGGCAATTCTAATTTTGGGTCCTGTGTCTCTCCTCACTCCTCTCTCCTCCTTTCTCCTCACTCCTCTTGCATATATATATATATCTCCTCTCTCTTCTCTCTTTCTCCTCTCTCCTCTCCTCTCTCTCTCTCTCTTCTTTCTCCTCTCTTCATCCTTCCATCCTTCCTTCCTTCCATTCCTTCCTTCCTTTCCATTCCATATCATATTCACATTTAAATGTCCTAATCCACCACCTCTCTCTTTCCTCTCTCCTCTTTCTCTCCTCTCTCTTTCCTCTCTCTCTAATTCCAATACTCTCTCTCTTTCTCTCTCTCTCTCCTCTCTCTCCTCTTTCTCATATATATGCTCATATATATATTAAAAGTAAGCCTTTAAGATAGAACCAAAAAGAAGGAACCATGATCACATAGAAATTCTAATACAGGCTTTTGTGAGACATATTATGTAAAATGAACTTCTGGTTTCTGTGAAATGAACAATGAAACCAACGAATGAAAAAAATGTATAGAAAGCAACCGATATGAAACAAATACATAATAAACGAGCAAAGACAAATAAACTGACCAGTAATTTCAAATGGATTTTTCAAATGACGAATCCAAATACATTTGTGGCAGAATCGCTGACCATAATAAAATGGTTTTACCTGATTCATTGGAGCTTGTGAGACTCTATCAAATGGTA
This sequence comes from Trachelipus rathkii, assembly GCA_015478945.1. NCBI lineage: Eukaryota > Metazoa > Arthropoda > Malacostraca > Isopoda > Trachelipodidae > Trachelipus > Trachelipus rathkii. The sequence continues at coordinate 5,996 of JABUQX010077783.1, forward strand.
ATATCATCTTTGAACATGGCCATGTTATAAACGCTGTATTCCACACATTGCAAATTGCGGAAGGATTTTTTTTTTCAAGGCTATATCTCGAACTGCGCATGCGTGTTTTCATTTGCTCTTCAAATGCTGCGGAAACGTTTTGTGCAAGAAATTCCCTTGTGAGACTTTCAAAAATAGGTTTTGAACCTATTCATATTTAAACATTTCCTGAAAAAGGAAAATTTTATTCTAATGTTCAATAATAATGTTTTAATGTTTTGATCTTTAGTCCAATTGACATAACCCTTGCCTGTTTAACAATTCTTCGGCAATGAATTTTCTTTCTTTCTGCTTACATGAAATATCAGTCGTTTTCCATTCTCATTTTGGCTCATTTGAAAACATTTAAAATCCTATATACAATTTTCTCGGTTATAAGGATAGAAATGCAATTTAATTTACTGACTTTTCGAAAGCGAAATGTTTCTCGTCACTTTTCTTCTTTTAAGTTCATATATTGAAAAAAGAATCTTTCTTTTAATGAAATCTTTTCCTTCCTGGTTTCTTTTTTGAACTTTGGTTCTGGTTTTATAACTCTTAAAATATTATTCTTTCTTTGCTGTAAATAGAATTTATCTTCCAACGTATAAAAAAAACAACTCACTTTTTTTCTTCTTTGTTTTTTCTTTATTTATCTCTATGTTGGAATCTGAACTAAATCTGTATGGTTTTAAATTTTATCTTTTATATCTTCGATTCTTTTCTTTTTTTAGGAACTAGAAAATTGCTTGCAGGCTTTTAAAGCGTTTGTCCTTGCATATTTTGGATATGAGTTTCCTTTCGTGTTTCTTTAAAATGATTTTGTGGCTTTAGCAAATTAGCACAAAATTCTACACTTTGTTTATCAATGCGCTTGGCTGTACTAATAGAATCCATTAGCTTCTAAGGGTGCTTGTTACATAAAAGCATAATTTTTAGAAATCTTCATTTTCATATCTTCTTCTTCTTTTCTTTTTTTAATAGAAAATCTTGATTTTAAAGCGTTTGTTTGTATTCAAACCTTTTACTTCATTAAAAATAGGTCCTTTATTTCTCAAATTTTCTTAAATTTTGACAATACGAATTTTTGTTTGTTTGAATCGCTTTAATATGACCTTTAATTTCCACTTCTACTACTTTATAATCTTTTCAAGCGTCTTTTGTGAATTCACAGCATTTGACACCTTTATGAATTCCTCTTTGGAGTTCGTATCCTTTATGATAGCCATTGAAAATTTTTCTTCAGAAAGTATGCCTTTTGGCCCCGTGTTTTCAAGTCTTTTAACACCAGAAGTATTTTTATAATCGTTTAACGATTCTCTACATTCTTTTTCATAAATGAATTGTTGTTTTTTATCAACTAACTTTTTTGCTTCTCTTGCAGTTCTTAGAAGGAGGTAGGAAACTTTGTGTAAATCTAACTCTTTATTTTTTGTTTTTTAAGTCTCCCAAACAGTGAAATAATAATAATAATTTTTTAATTATTTTTTAATCTTTTCAATAGAGTTTACCTATATTTATATATATATATATATATATATATATATGAAATAAGAAACTTGTTTGATGGAATTCTATAGCAAGAAAGTGCCAAAATAACTAGATAAACCTATCGAATGAAATATGTGATATCAAGCTATCTGAGCAAGCATATAGTTCGAAGCAAATCTTATCCGATGATATATAAAATTATATACACTTTCTAACAAGTGAATATTACACTATAGTGATCTAAAATTTATACAAAGTAACTACACTACCAATTTTTCTCGATATTAGCTAAAAGTTCAAATCAGGTTGTGTAATATAGATTAAAAACCTGAAAATATGAGGATTAACGTATACATGCACAAAGCATTGAATATATCAACAGAGAGGCTAAATTATTTTGAGAAAATGCAAACTTCTCAATATCAGTAAAAGTTTTTGAGATTTAGTTACATTAATGTGAAATTAGCTAATAACCTATGCATGTGTGCATAAACCTAAGAATAAATTAAAATAAAGCACCGTAAAGTAGTGTTGGTCAATTGATATTTTTTTCCTCAAATACATCTATTTGATATAGATGGCTAGATATCTGGCAAACTTGGTCAACTTGTTTGTCTGTTTGCATGTGAGGTTTTTCCACATGTGTATAGAAATGTTTGAATATGTGAATAGTTCATTAAGCAATGTAAGTTACGGAGAGAAACAACAGCTTTTCTAGAAATATCCTATGGGTGAGCAAATAGCCTATTTGAGATTGTTATATCAAAATGTAATATATATTATAATATATATATATATATATATATATATATATATATATATATATATATATATATATTATCAATAGTACTATATATATATATTAATTAGTATAATAATATATATATATTATATATATATAATATACTAATTACTTATAGTATATATATTATATATATATAGTATATTAATATATATGATATATATATAAATATATAATATATATATATATATATAATAATAGAGAGAGAGAGAAGAGAGACGAGAGAGGGGGATGAGAGAGAGAGAGAAGAGAGAAATTTTTTTTAAATGCGAAACTAGAAATATTTATTTGTGCAACCAAGCCCTTTATAAGGTAAAAATAGCGTAAGTTTTCTATTTAGTATGAAATTGCTATAAAGATATTGTATATTTATTAAAAAAAATTGTTTTAGCCATAAAATCTGAAACTTATGGAAGAAAAGAAAGCCTACGTAATGAAAAAGATTTCGATTAATGGCATGAAAGGGTACATAAATAAAAATGCATTAGTTAGAGAAATGGCATAGTTGATGCCAATTTGTAAGTTTGATTAAATAAGACATGCTTATATTATTATCTCTTTGTGAATTAAATGTGGCTCCAAATGGAGCCTTTTATAATAAGGTAGTATAGAGTTTACTTCTTTTCAGTTTTCTTGGGAAGCAGAACTGCCTGGATGTTAGGCAAAACGCCACCTTGAGCAATAGTAACACCAGAAAGAAGTTTGTTTAGTTCCTCATCGTTTCTGATGGCAAGTTGGAGATGACGTGGAATGATTCTAGTTTTCTTGTTATCTCTAGCTGCATTACCAGCCAATTCAAGAACTTCGGCCGCCAAATACTCCATTACAGCAGCAAGATATACTGGAGCTCCGGCTCCAACACGCTCAGCGTAGTTTCCTTTTCTCAAAAGACGATGAATACGTCCAACTGGGAACTGAAGACCTGCACGACTAGAGCGAGTCTTAGACTTAGCCTTCACTTTACCTCCCTTTCCGCGACCAGACATTTTTAACTCTGTAACGTAGATAAACGATGAAAAATAAAATATAGAGTAAAAATACATAAAACATTTTATAGGAAAATATTCGAACTTGTGTAAATTTATATGTAAAAAATTGGGAAGAGTGATCCGGAGATAAATAGAAAGGAAGTATTTTGATTAAAATTTTATATTGTAAACCTTTTAATTTAATTGGAAAGATAATTTCATAAATTTTTGTTTTAATTAAAAGAGCTACTTGAAATTATGTTGTTTCCCCATATATTTGCTTTAATTAAAATATGATTTTAAGTTAAATTAAAATATAAGTGCTTTGATTTGAACTTTGGGTGTAAAATTTTACTGTTTACCATTTTTTATTTAGTTAAATTAATTACTTTTCAAATTTGCTATATTACAAATTGTCTTTGAAAATATTTTCCAAATTTTCAATGGTTACCATATTATTTGATTAAAAAACTTATTTTTCCATTTTGTAATGTTAATTTTATATTATTCTTTTGAAAACAATGAAATGATGAAAGATTGATAGTAAAATTTTGTTGTACTGATGGTAGGTATGGAAGTATAAATAGAAGTCTCTTTTTAACGGAAAAGCTTATTTGAAACTTTGCTTCATTAAGAAACTATGGCTCGTACAAAGCAAACGGCAAGAAAGTCTACCGGAGGGAAAGCTCCTCGCAAACAGTTGGCGACGAAAGCTGCTCGCAAGTC
>JABUQX010077784.1:0-27500 GCA_015478945.1 Trachelipus rathkii
GGGGAGAGACGGAGAGTAGAATTATATATATATACATATATATATATATATTATATATGTATATATATTATATTATATAATATAAGTATAATGGTGGGGTTAATAAAGGTAGGTTTGTAAATAATTATATAGCAAAAATTACATATTAATATATATATATTATTATATAATATTATATATTATATATATTATATTAATATATAATATTATTATATATTTAATACTATATATTTATATATTATATATATATGTATAGTTTTAATATATTATATTATTTAATAAGTATATATATATATATATATATTATTATATAAAGAGAATTATTTTAAAATCTTTGATACAATATAGATTCTGACGATCATATTACCTTCAAAATATTAAAATCTACATTATATTTATATTTATTAATATTATATATATTATATACAGGTATGGAGCAACAATATTTGTAAGAGGGTGCCAGTTTACATTGAGTAGGTCAAGTATTCAAACACGTTGTATTGCTTTTGCCACTAGTACCTACCATTATTGACCGGCGCGACGTATTATAGGGCCATAGGAACTAGGCAACGCCATGGTGAAGCTAAGGACCTAGAGGGGGCCTGAGCTTAGTCCTGGGTGGCATTATTATGCAACTTTTCTAAATGTTTTTTTACGTAATTTAGCTTTTATTTGTTTTTTTTTTTTTTTGTTTTTTTTTTAATTTTTATGATAATGTATAGTTTTAATGTAATAAATAAATTAACATCTGAGGTCAAACCACCTCTTTTCATCTACTATTTTTATTGACGCTTCATTTCTGTCTTCTCATTCTGATCAATATACACGCATGAAGAGGGTCGCAAGAAAAGACAAATAAAAGAATATATAAAACACGGATCCAATCTAATAAAGTAATGATGAATATTATTAAAATTGCCGTTCTAAGTTTTTCCCTCTCATATCATGGACCCCTCACAAGATTTTCAGAATTAAACTTCGCTTCTGGATGACAGACGTCAACGTATATACTTGGTTTCAATAAGCAAACTGAAATATAAGACGCAAACCTCATAGTTAAATGGCTGAAGTATCTTTTCAAAGCGACTGTTGTGGCTTATGTATTCTACCTACAAAAAACATGTTGCAGTGTCTTTTTTGTGTGAGTGACCTGCGCTTCTTTTTCATTCTTGCCCCATCTTCTCGTAAAAAAGTTCGAGCACTGTTGTCGTAGTGCGGTAATGAATGGGAGCTGAAATAATCAAACCTAATTACAGTTCCTGCTATCTTTAGCTAGCCCTGAAAAAGAAACTAAAGAGCGATAAACACATGGTTAATATCTCTTTCAGCTAAAAATGAAAATGAACTCGAAATCATGAAGAAAATAAAAATAAGTTGAATGAAGAAGCATTTGCGTAAAATATAGAAGAGAGAGAAGAGTGTGACAAATAAGAACAGTATTGGTTAAACGGAGAGAGATATCATATATAGCACTGGTAAGGTCTGAGTGCTATGTACAAACATAAAACGTATTATTGAGTAGTGAATCAAACGATAATTCTCCAGTTAGTTTGTGGAAATTGAAACTTTCTAAATTTTGTATGCGATCCCGATCACCAATTCATCGCATGAGCATATAAGAATAATTTGTGAACAAAGTCTCACATTTATGAACTTGGCAAATGATAGTGCCTAGATAATGGAGTTATCCAACTTACTGACTGAAGCATTCAGAGAATAAATTTGTTCGTTGCTCTTATATTACATTGTTTAATTTGTGTTTAATATTTTCAGAGTATGTTGTGCTTTGATTGTCACATCAGACTTGGCTTTCAATGAGCTCTCAAATACAACTATCATTATAAAGTTATGTCTCATCTCATACATTAGACACAAGACAAGACGGTGTAGAAATCAAAGAATATTTTCTTGGATTTCCTTCCTATTTCGGATACCAGCTGGTAGCTGGTTTGACTGCAGCCATTTTTGGAAAGTTCAAATTGTCATTTTCAATAGAGAAACTACTGATCGGTTAAAGGTATATAACAGAACAACGGGAGCTATGGTAGGAAACTACATAGGCTTCAACGACGACACGTCTTATGATATGATTGGATTTCACATCATGACATATTTCTTATGTTACGCATTGAGTTGTTCCAGTCTTATAATTTAGGTTTATATGATGCACACTTGCTTCTACGCAATGGTTTTGGATGCTCAGTGGCTTATTCATTTATATCTGCTCAGTACAAGACGAGCTAATCAGTTAGTTTTTAATCTACACCACAAATCACCTTAAAAACTGAGGAAGTTTCTCCTAGCAGCACTTGGCATATTCACTATCACTCAAAGAACTCTCAAGCGTGGATTACAAGTATTGAAGTAAGAGAAGTCGATGCATGATGTCTTCTACATCTTCGATATGAAAACCTAAGTAGCAAATCAGTAAACTAAATTAAACTCATGGTTATTTATGTTTCATATATACCAATGCTAAACATCGAATTATTTTTGAGGGCAGAAATGTTTCTGAGTTGAAGCTAAAACCTCGCTATCTTGTCAAACAAGTCGTAAAAGAAGTGAATTCGCATTGTGCAATCTCTTGTGAGTTGTGACAAAAATGACTAATTTTGTATGATATGTTAGTATCACAGCAAGAACTACATTCGACTTACACAACCTGAGTGATTTGATTCAGTATGCAAAAGCACGACGTTAATCTGCAAGAGAGCAATAGTAATATTCTCTTGAAAATCAATGAAGAGTCGAGCAGACCTCTGATATGTTGTAAGTGCCTCAGGAAAGTGTCCAAGAAGATGCTATGAGGACATGGTGACAGCCTTCTCTTCTTAACTTCAGAGTCAACTAGCAAATATCGTATTTTAAATCAACTCTCATCTATAGCTTTTTTCAATATTGATTAAAAAAGTTGGAGAGCCATGTAAATCTATTAAAGAGATGTATATATTTTATATTATACTTTTATTTCCGCAATCCTTACACTGGGGAATCAGCTCAGTTTAATGACGATTTCAATTCGAGATGCAAGAGATCAGTTTTCAATATATCGGTTTTTTTGTATCCATACTCTATAATACATATTTAGTAGATAACATTCAGTATCTTTACTTATGTAGCAATAATAGAATGTATGAAAACGTTAACTTCATAACGAATCCAATGTATATTGATGAGGAGTGAGATTGTGTAACGGAGCTCAAGCCTATTTTCAAGACGAAATCACTAACAAGTCAACACCAAAGGACGTCTTTTTATTATTCGCATTTGACAATTCTAGACGTTTATGGAATAAGGTTTACTAATTTGTTATTCATCTGCGGGATCTCTACCCACTACGGTATACAGAATATATTATAGCATCAGGAAAGATGCTTCTCAAAGTTGATAAGCTGATTAAAATTTTAACGCTTCAGGTATGTATGACAACAAGATATATTATGTGTATATAACCGGCAACTATTCAAATCAAAACAGAGTTAGCTACACAAACGCTTGATCTAAATGAATTGTCACTTCCTAAGCTCAAGGTACTAGAAACTAAAATATGGAATTCTAGTATTCGTGTTGTTTAGCTCTTATTCTAATAAGTATTATAATAGTATAGTTTCAATTATGTTTTTCTTAGAATAAAAAATGTAAGAAATAAATTTTATCTATTTTCTGCAATTTAAGATTAACTATCAGCAAATAATTGGAAATTTAATAAAATTTATGTGCCTGTTCATTTTTTATAATATTTGTATATAATATAGATTAATAATATGAGTAGGGTGAATTGAGAATACACTAGTATTTGATTTAGTAGTTGATTTGGAATGGTTTAGAGGGGGGTGGAGCATCACTTATAACAGTCTTGCTAGGCAAATCTCTTGCGCCTGTCTAGATACTAACTATATCCTTGGTTATATAGTCAGTTATAGGTTATACCTATCAGTAATTTCGATATTTATTTTATTTTTTTATTCTCGCTCATTCTAGATTTATCGGCGTCAAAGATTATGAAGCAAAGTAACCGGATAGCCTCGAAACTTTTTTGAGGACTTAGCAGCCGGTACCTAGAATATACTTTGAGAAGGTGCTGCGAGCGATTGAGCCGCAAAAAAAAGAGGCCTCTCCGCTCCGGTAAATACAAAATTAAGTAATTATTAATTTTATACTAAGGTTATATATATTATATATTATAATATAAATATATATATATACATTAATTAATCATATATTATATAATATATATAATATTATATAATTATATATATAATATTATATTTAATATTAAACTTATATATATTTAATATATAATATAGAATATATATATATATAATATATTATATAATATATATAGTATATTATATTATATATATATAATATTAAATTATATTATATATATATATATTATATATATCTATATTAATTAATCATAATATATATCTATACATAACTATACATATAGTTAAATTTTTAACTCCATTTTCTCATAACTTCCATAATATTCCAATTATATTTTTATATATATCTAATATATTACTATTAAATTATATAATTAATATTATTAATATGATAATATAACACACTAAATCTAAACCTATATATATATTATAAAATCATAAATATATACAATATAATTTTATAGTATATAGTAAAGTATACACATACCACCTATTAATAAAGTATAACTATGACATAACCTTATAGTACTATATCTTAATATATAAGTATTACACATTCAGTGAGAAACAAGCGTTATCCCTAACACTCGGGCTGATTTGGCTTAATGCACAGATTATCAATTATAGGATACGATTGAACTTTTCTCAATTTGCATTAAAAAATAATTCATAATAATTATTCTTTCTATTACCAATAAACGGATAATAATTAACAAAATATATATAAATAATGAATATAAATAACAAGTGTGTAATCGTTTATACTCATATTTTAACCACTTAATTGTTATTTAAATCATCTCATCAAGATCAATGAATTAATAATACAGAGTTAAAATATTTTATTAGTAACAGTGGCTCACTTATAATAACATTCGCGAATTATATTATTTTGTACAATAGAATATTTATTTTTTTTTTATCCTAATAAAACTCATATCGTTTTATTTTATAAAAAAAAAAAAAAAATAAAAAATATAAAAAAAAATTTTGGAGCTATTAATATCTTCTAAATTTGGTCAGGTTTGTGTTCGCGAATTATTTTTGCCTTGGGCACTCTATGTAACTACCTTTCTTTTAAACCCTATATTGCCTATTTGAGTCATGGATTCAAATTAAAATTATTTGTGGATTTACAGTTGCACTACTTGTTTTTTTCGAATAATTATAATATATTATAATATATTATATATATATATATATATATATATATATATATATGATTATATTATATTCAATAATTGTTATAATAAATATTATAAATACATATTAATATTATATAGTATAATTAGAGTTATAATAATAAATATTTAAAATAGAGTCTATCAAACTCCTACTATTTATAGTATACTATCTAAGGTACTTTATACGTATTATTCATGATATATCTAATATAATATATTTATTAATTTTTTATATAATAGTGAATCTGATATATAATATTTAATTATAATCGTATTATATAATACGTGTATCATCTATACTTAATCTAAATGATATATTTATATACGATTAATTAACATATATTACTTACATTATATCATATATTGATTTTTTTTTTTATTAATAATTATATACGTCTTGTATGGTATACTTTATATAATATATATATATATATCTAGTATAACTTATAATATAAAAAATAATATATAAGATCAATTTTTTTCTATGATAATATTTATAATAAATCTTATTATGTGGCTATTGACTTTAGCTACTTTTGTTAATTTGGTTTCTAAAATTGAAATAATTTTTGGTTTCGATTTTTAGTTTGTATAATACCTGTCTTTAATTCTTGGTGATATGTATTCATTTATAATCAAATTATCTGTTCCATTTATAACTAAATAAATAGTAAAGTACTCTTCTGAGAGAATAATGTTAGTTATCAGATTAAAAATTTCTTATAGAATAATTTTAGAACACAAGTCGCGAATTTTGTAACTTATGTTTAGAAAGCTGGTTCAAGGTTCTAAAATTTAATAAATTAAGCTTTTCACGTATTATATCATATAATCATATCTATTATTTATATATATATAGTTATATGACTGTTATATTTCGCATATTATACTCATTATAGTATATAATATTAATATATATATATTAAGGCCTGTGTAGAATATTAATATAACATAATTATATTATATATTATATGACTTATATATATAATAATAGGTATATTATACGGTATTATTTATACTATTTATAGTAATTATTTTTTTGATAATGATTTGATTAAATAAATATGTATGCTGAAAAAATAAACAGCAAACCAAAATTTGAGGAGTATAAACGAAAAAATTTATTTTGCATCATTCTATGATATACCGGTATATATAATAGTAGAATTATATAAACGTTGACGTTATTAATAAGGCTTTATTCAATATGATAGTAAATATTCACCTGAGGTAATATATATATATAAATAATACTATAGTATTACAAGGATAAAGTATAGAGATAACGTATATCATTATAAATTAACTATATATAAATAATATTATTATAACGGATATATTAACATGATGCTAGATACTATTTATATGAGATATTAATATATATATATCACACTTAATATATAGTATAGCTATTATACAGCTATATATATATATATATATTATATAATATATATATATAATATAATTATATTTATACTTGATATAGATTATGGATAGAGGAAAGAGTTAATTAGATTATTATTTGGTATAAACAATTCACAGATATATTAATATATATATATTATATATGATATATTATTAGTTATATTATTATTAATATATATATCAATATATAGTTATATAATATACTAATATATATATATGATACTGATCAAATCTGGTCAAAATATATAATTTAGTATATATTTTATTTTATTTATTTTTGTTATTCTATACAACATATTAAGTAATTTTTAAACCTTAGAAAACCCCAATTAATCTATGGTCGTAAACCCCGATTTTGCCCGGGAAAAAGCACAGATCCCTATCTAGTTAGTTTTGAATTTTGGGCAGCCCGGGGACGATCTAATTACTAGGTTAGGTCTGGGTGTAGCTTTTTGATCGTCTAGTTATGGAATATAAGTTGAACGGTTAGCGTTAAGACAATGCCGATTTGAAAATTATATATATATATAATATATATATATTATTAAGTTATATATATATATATATTTATATATATATCAAACTTTTCCTCATATATTTCCATATAAACTATATAGACAAACACATACTTATTTATATCGTATATATATATATGATTTAGAGTTTAGACCATGGAAATTCCGGCCTGAAATTTGACATTTTTTTCCGTGTTCCGGTTCCGTGCGGACTGCTGCGAATTTACTAATCTATCTTCTGAAGCAAAATAATTTTGATGTGGATAAGGGTATTATATTTACATATAACCCATAGCCGATCTTTTTATAAGACAAAAATGAGTAGTGAGCGTTGGTGTAAAGGCAGTTCATAACAGTGTAGATTAACATATCTAACCATGTATTATTTAAATAAAGTTTAATTAAGTACCTCAAAATTATTATAATTATAGGATTATATAGGATTATTTCTTCCTAAAATTTAAATTTAATTTCCTAAAAATCTATTATATATATAATATTATAATAGTTAGTAATTATATAATATAGTTTATATATATATATAATATATTTAATATTATATATATATATATAAATATTATAATTAATATATTATATAATCGTATGATATATTATATATTTATATAATTAATATATTAATTATATAGTATTAATATATATAATAAATATTAATATATATTATATAATTATATATAATATATATATTTATAAATATATATATATATTAATTTATATTAATTATATATACTATATAAATATATTATATTATATATATATATAGTACTATATTATTAATTAATATAACTATTTATAATTTATATAGTATATATATATAATATTATTATATATATATAATATATATATATATATATTACAGTACACTTAAATTGTGTTGAAGTAAAAGTTAAACGTTTATGAAAAAGTTTATATCAATTATTTAAAACGTTTTTATCCACAAAATCATTTCTGCTTCTGAAAAATGAAAATTTTTTCTTAAATATGTGAGGTAGTTATAGTACGGAGACCTGGAATAGGAGAGTAATTTATTTGGGCTATTGTTTGAAAATTTAGCTTTGGTCACTTTCCACCAATTAAGTTATTCTTCTTTTCCCCAATTTAGAAATTAATTTCTCTGGTAAAAAAATTAATTCAATTTCTTAACAGTCTCCACTAATTGCATATATTAACTGTGAGATTTCTTTCTTTTTTTTACTTTTGCTACGTAACTGACTCGCTGTCACTTTCTTCAAAACTTTATTTAAAACTAAGTAATGCTTTTGGCAGTAAATTTCTTATTTCTCGATGCTTACATATTGTAAGAAATGATTTGATAATACTCGTTAGAGACAAAATACTATATGGTTTCTATTTGAAGAAGTAAATGCTCTCATTTACTCTCAGATAATGATGGATGCTCTCATGCCTGAACCTTCTTCTGTACTGATACTATTATTAATCACTTTCTAACTTCAATTATTTGCATATTTCTTCAAGGATTTTTTCCACTCAATTCTCTTATTTCATTTAGAAAATAAGGTCAGTTTGTATCTTTGGGTCTACTAATACATGTACTTCAAATTTATTCGATTCTGTTTTTGTATGTCGGTGAGGGCGACTTATGCACTTTATTATCCTGCTCTTCACCTTCTTTATTTTTAAATTTTAAACATTGCACCTCTAATGCCTGTGTTCAAGCTCTTTTCAATATGAATAGTCTAAAAATCTATGTGCTGTCAATACCTCAGAATGTTTTGAGTATTATCTGTGCCCTTTGGTCCCGTATGCGTCAAAATGGAGAATAATTGTGATATATTATACTTGAATGATTTTGCCTTAAGTAGATTTCACGTTTAACCAAATGAAGATAAATGGTTGCTATAGAGAACTCGGGTAATATAATATTATTTCTCACGTAAACCATTATAAGATAAACCTACTGAAGATGAAAATGATTTGGATATGTTTCATATACCATCAACTGTTTGCAGAGGTTCTGTGTTACAAAACCATTCCCTAGTTACTTTTAGCATATCATATAATGTCTAAATTGACGATGAGTCCACTATTGTATTTAACGACATCTGGATAATTTGAGGCATATAAGTGGTCTTATCAAAAAGTTTAGAATTGTCAGATTTCTTTGTATTCTATAAGTGCATTTTCATTACAGCTTAAAAACTGGAATTGATTGAATGTGTTCCATTAGATTGTCTATCATTTACTTATGAGAATTCATACTGTTTCTTTCGAGAAATAATAGCCAACAGCCACTCCTTTACTTAAATTGAAAGTTTATGAAGTATAAAACAAGAAAAAAGGATCCTTTTTGTGTGTTTACTTTATCTGTGCTTTAAATTTTAGGTTCCTAAGGTTTTTTCTATGTATTTTCTCTCCGTATATTTGCTCTGAGAGAAGGAAACAAAATACATATGCGATTTGAGTTAGGCTTGGAATAAACTGAACAAATTACGTCTTGCAAAACAAAGAAAATTAAGAAATATAATCATTGCACCTATTGATTTTAAATATCAGAGATGAGACTACCTGGGGAATAATGTACGTGTTCTTAGAGATGAGTGTTAACAAACAGATTCCATTTATTATTTATAATTAAAAAACTCGCACTATAGGGGTTATAGCCAGAGTGCAGTTATCCGAAATAATGACCTGTTAGACTATATTTAGCTACATCTAATAGGATAATCTGTATGATTAAACTGTGATATCATATCAATAGTCCTAGCGAAATAACTTCTCTCAATATGTCATCAGATGAGTTACAAGATCGATAATATTCTCTATTATGAGTTTTATAAAGATGGGTACGAATACTTTCGCAAGACAATAAATGTATTATCAGTTTTTGGGTTTTAAATATCTATTGCTAATAGTTCATGTATATGAATACCTTGTGTTCTCTCTTTTCTTCGCAGTGTATTCTTCGTGAATTGGCTGGTGGTACCTCAAATTGCGATAAAATTTCACTCAATATATTTCATGTGATTTGGGAGTCTATTTGTAACATACAAGCAAAATCCTATATATGCGGAGGAAGAAACCCTTCTCTTCAATAACCTCCACTTATTTATCTACGGCTTTTGGTATAATGCCTCCTTATATTGTTGGCTTAATCCCTTGTTCCCATTATAGAACATACAGTACTTCCTTCTCGTGTGATTATTTATACAATAGTAAAAAATTTTTGGACAATTACATGATAATTATCCTTCTGATGATGATTTTTCCTACAGTCTTCATGAATGTGGCTTGTAACTAAATAATGGTAAAGATTTTATGTTGAATTAATAGTTATATTAAATATTGTTATTTTTCATTACTATTGTTTTTAATCAATAGTTAACCGAAAGTTCATAAGAAATTCGGTTCCGGGACGGTATTGATTTTTTTTGTGCATTTTCACGTGGACTAATTTTCCGGCTTCTGGACTCGAGGTAACAGAAAATTTCAGTTCCGGTCTCCCCCTCAATATATATATATTTTATAATACTATACTATATATATATATATATCATATATTATATCAATAGTAATATATATATTATATTATATATTATATAAATTATTATAGTAATAGTTTAGTAATATATAATTATTAATTATATATAATATTAATATATATATATAAAATATTATATTTACTATCTCATGTTCAGCGTGAGAGTTTCAGTGCCTACTGTTTGTGTACCCAAAGCTCAGACTGTGCAGACTCAAGAAAGCAGTGGGCTTTGGGTTCAAATCATGATGTATAACGCTATATAAACAATGTGAGTAAAGAAAGTGACAAAAAAAATTCTCCATAATTATTGCATTTAGATGCCTAAATATTTCTATACAAAAATTAAAAATTTATATTCTAAAATTATGATATATGTTATATATAAAAAAATAACAAACTTTAAAGTGTGTATGTAAAAAAGCAAAATTTAAGATTTAGAGTACATAACTTTATCATTAAAAATATAAATGTGTAATTGGTTAAAATTGTGAATGAATATAATTTCATAGTATTTGTTTGAAAAGCTTCTAGTTGTTTTGGTACTGTGGTCACATATATATATTATGTATTTTGACAAAAATATAGGTGTTAAAGCAGTAACTATTTGATTGTATATATATTGGTTATTAAAAGATCTACTTTAAAAAGTTAAAAGTTAATTACAAAGGTGGGTTGCGAACCGTTAATTAGTAAAGTTATACGCTGTTTTAATTACTTAATCGTTATTAAACTATAAAAAACATTAACGGCGTTAATCATTATAATATATTTCTTGCTTTCGTAAAAAGAAGATGAACGAAGAATAAAAGTTCTATAGTAGATTAAAAACGTCATATAATATATATTTATTATTAAGTATATAATATTATATATATATATATTACTATTAATTATTATTTTAACAATAATATACACATATTAATATATATAAAAATATTATATAAACTCTTTATAGTGTAAATACAATGAAAATTTTTAGTATCAAAAAATATTCATTTTTAGTATACCTCTATTTATATATATTAAAATTCTAAGTAGATTAAATTAACGAGTCATATAGGAATACTGAGAGTTTGAGAATTATTAGTAGAGTAACATGTAATTTAATCTGAGTATATTTTTATTACTCTTCTCGTATATAATGGTATATATCAGATCGGTTTGCATGATATAATACTATTACATTGTCATCTTCACCTATGAGTATTTCCTATTATATAATGCGAGAAATATAATTGCGTATACCGATTTATAATGATGTATTAAATTATTAGAAATATATATTTATAATTCTATAATATGTACTTGAAGACCATCTATATAGAAGTGGAATAATTGAAGTTATATTTACATTATTTTTACGCTAGAGTATAGACTCTCCTTTATTTTTTTTCTGTGAACGTATGTGTTATAATTGGGTTATTTTTAGTTTAATATCATAGTATTATATTATAATAATATATCCTTAACTATTATAGTATATTTATATATTATACTTAAACAAGACAGTAGTGACAGGACCCTGCTTATGTACTATGTGAGGAGGGCGGAATTTATCATAAATGGGCTTAAATAACAATAGACAATCTAAACATTTTTATTTAATCCGACCTAGTTTCCGGCGTGAATTCGCAACGATGCTCACCCATTATCAAGGCGTTCGGATAAGTACTTGTACAATATAGCAAATTTTAAATAAATAACAACATCTTATGATAATTACTAAATAGTTTATTATAAATATATAAAATAGAGAAATGCAATTAATTATTGCACAAAGTGAGACTCACTCTTAATGTAGTGACTTTAATATAAGTAATTCACCTATATTGACAAAACTCCTAGCTTCAGTATCTCAAAATATTTATTATCAGTTTGTAAATTTTCATTTAGTTTTGGAGCGTTTATTGCAAATTTGTCTTCGAATATGGTATAAGGATTACAAAGATTGGAAGGTCATGCCTTCTATTTCCAAAAAGATTCACAAATACTGAATTTGAATTACCTGTATAGGTATTGATTTTTCCTGAATGAAAATTTGAAGAATTGATCGCAGAATATATATATGTTGCTAGTATAATGTTCCATAAATTGGAAAGGAGTTAATCCGTTATGTTCAGTATAATACAATGCGAATAAAGAAAGATGATCGAGTTGTTCTTTCCTTAATGTATAGGTGGGATCTATCAGTCACTACTATGTCACTTGTATTTGGTCATATATTCACTTAGTAGTATGATTAGACATAAATGAGTAAAGGTAAGTTTTATTCTTTAACTTTAGAAGGAATTTTCTACCAATTTTTTTCAATTTTGAAAAAAATAGCTAATCGACGTTAGAACCTGTAGGGTATTGATTTCTGATCATTACCCATAATTTGCATTTCTCTTTACATATCTTTAATTCTCCCTATTATAAGTAACTGTGTAATAATTTTCCTAGATGCATTGATCATTTTCAGATTATTATAATTTTAGTTGCAAGATATTTTGTATGAAATTTACATGAATAAAGTATGTTTTCCTGAAAATATTAAGTTTTTGGACACACAAGATGGAGTGAAAATTATGCCATTGAATTGAAGAACTATAATTTTAAGGAAAGTATCCAATTCCATCTCGCAAGTATATATATATGTAAAGTAATATGAATGATTCTTTAGTATTTATTTTTCAAAGAGAAATTCTTTAATAAGTACAGAGTTTTTACGAATCGTATATTAAAAAGATTGTAATTAGAATTTTATATGCTTTGAGACAAGGCATTTCTTTATATTCTACGTGATGCAACTCATAATAACTCATCATTCATGGATAAAATTTTGTGTTGTTTTATTTACTTTATATATTTTTACATCAGTAAATGCCAAAAGGATAGTATTAGTGAGTATCTTTCTTTCATTCAAATATATCTGAGCCATATTGTATGTACATAATTGTGTTATTTTGGAATTGATATTAGATTGATAAAAATATAATCAAGTTTGGTGTGGCAAGATTTTAAAAGTAAAAAGGATCATCTTAACATAAGCTTGAAACAAACCTTTGTTTATATATTCCTCCGGTGCATGTCATTAAAGTACAGAATAGATTTCATAATATTCACATTCTGATAATTGTTCTTAGTAGGTACGTTCGCTCATATTGGACTACTCAAAGGCACACAACCTACTTTTGCGGTCTTGCTGTATAACGTGTAATGAATTGTTTCCGGTTAAAAAATAAAATAATATAAATTATTTTCGTATTTTGTGAGAATTAACTTATATAAATAACTCCTCAAAACTTGATCTATCCAGACTGGTTATACAGTGGATGTATTGACTAATGAAGTTAAGAATGTGCTCTATCAACTGTCTCTTTAAAGTCATCTTAGTGACGAAACTTTCCTACGTCGAAACTTGCCTAATAATGATTAATTAATTTTTATTAAGCTCCGAAGAATTTAAAGATTTCGGCGACGAAAGGAATGTGATCTTTAAATATAGTATAATTATTCTTTAGGTTTAGATATTATCATATGGGGTATAAAGAATTTTTGAAAGTTATAATATATTTATCGGCAATAATTGGTAATAATTGGATCAGATAATTGGAAGAGTTAGTTTGTCTAAAACCATGTTGCCATTCGTCAATTTTATCTTCTAGTATTAAATTTAATAAACTTTTCAAAAATATTTTTTTTGCCATATTGATTAAATTACTAACCAAGGATATATTTATCTATAAATAGACAGCATCTCTTTGCGTCGTCCGAAATATCTTAAAATATTATTCCGAGTTATGCTAATAATATATATGTTATGGCATAGTATTTTCTGACGTTTATGAAAGTATTTGTTTCCTAACGTGCCTTCTAAAAGAGCATTGGTACTAATTATTACTCATTATTTTGCCAATACATCACCTGTTACGGTCTGATAGATTCAAGTTTTTTGAAGAGTTGTTTATATAGTTTCACCTCTATAGTCAACCAAAAGGAATATATAATACTTTTTATTTAACGAGATAGATTTATAAGCACAAAGTGGATGGGTAGCTTCATTTGATAGTTCATGTGGTGGTCCTTACTTCAAGTTCCATTATTATGAGTGCTATTCTTTTGAATCGTTATCATAGGCTTGAATGAAATGCCCGAGTGATAGGTGTAAGTACCTGGTGATTACTATAGAAGTTCATGTAGATGATCACCCTTTTGTATAATTATTTTACAAGTTCATGACACACTCGAAATTTGGATTTAGTTTTTACATAAGTTATCAAAAATTCAAAATGGTTACTAAATATTTTTCGTTAATCTGATTTATTTGAAGAAGAACATGAGCTTGGCATTTCTTGATGTAAAAATATAAGAAAACAACACTTTCAAAACAGCTTGGATAGGAGAGAACTGAACAATATCTCACAGATTGAACCAAGACTAAATCATACTCTAATTACATTTTCCAGTATTAATACAATCATGATATTTAACTTAAAATCATGTTTTCGAGTAGAGCATACAGATTCTCCACATCTTCATATATTAATTCTTTCTTCGATGAATTGAGCTATCCGAATAGAGCTAGTTTCTAAAGATGGATTCCAGTTCTGAATATCAGTTGTGACATATTTATTTCATATAAAATACCACTTTATGCAAATCAAAATATTACATTGCTACACTACATTGACAGTACAAGAGATTAACTTAAATTCTATAATTTATGACCTTTTACTGTGAGGGGGGAGAATGTAGTTGTTTGAAAATTGAAACCTGGCAGATAATAGAAGTGTGATCTATAATAATCAAGATTTAACATCTCCAGTTCACTTCATAGATTAGCCTTTTTTCAAAAGATGAAATAAATATTGGAAATTTTCAAAGTTAAAAATAATAAAACTCCTATTACCTTTATGTTCATCAGTGAATAATACAAATACAAGGTGCGGTGACTGTGATGCCCTCTACATAGGAAAGACTACTCGTAGTCTCCTATAACCTGACCCTTACAATAAAGGTATCTCCTATAGAACTTTGAACATTTTGCACCATCCATCATATTTCCCTGCGAGTAATTCTCATTTCTCATTACGAAAAGATCATTCCTTCATGGATTCAAATTTTCTAATATCTTGGATTTTGAAAAGAGCCTGACTCATTCTTTGGAATCCTATATATTTGGCACACTGCTCCAAGCTAAATGAAAATTTATAACAAACTGAAATATTTTAATACTGAAGTAGAGGTTTGTCACTTAGTCTCTCACTAGAATATTATGAATTATTAATTTTCTTTCTATGTATTTATTTAATATATAGACTTTTATGTAATTTATCTAAGATTATTTTTTAAATTTTGCTATATTGTTTCAGTATAGTCAAGCCTGATTAATTGGGCTAGACGTTTGGGATTCACCGCAGAAATAGTCGGATTAATAATAACATGTTTACATTTGTTTACATATTTTTAGCCTTATTTAATATTTTGTTTTTAATATTAGTATGCCTAGTTTTCTTTATTATACTAATAAATAGTTGATATTATAGCAGTTTTAAAAAATATCTAAATAATATATGGTATAAATTTTCTTTTTTTATATCCTTGAATGGAGGACTCCATTCCGCATACTGGCCAATGTGAGATATAGGTAATTAGTCCGTTATATATATCCACACTTTAAGACTCAAATGCTGGCGCCTAGCCTGAAAAAGTAACAATATAGTTTTTTTGTGATTTAATTTTTAATTTATAAAAAATACTTACATTTTTTTTAAAAACTATTGACATTATTTAAAGAAGTCATTTCCAATTAGGAAATTGATCTGTTTTAAATAATTACTAGTGGAACCGGTCCACTGTTCTAATGACGAACCGCTCCTATTTAAAAGTTTGTATTATAACTAAGCTTAACCAAGCAGAGTAAGATCGATTTACCGGATAACAATTTAATCCAACGTCGTCAAATTTTCCAATGTATATAAAATTATTAGGGTGTTGCAAAACTTTAACCACTTCATGCGTAGAGGCTAGGCTTTCCCAACATTATGTTAGGTTAGGATACATAAACATATATAGGCTAATATAATAAATACATTTTGAAGTTATCTACTTTGTTTTTTACAGTTCTATTTCCCATCTCATTTTGAGTTCCTTACAAAAAATGATAGTGAAAAATAAATGTGTTTCTCTTATTTTATTATTTTTAAATTTTTTTTTTTAACTTAGGATGTCAAATGTAATGATCATTCTTACTTCAAAATGCTTTGCTATACGCGTTTTGTTTTTAAAATCTTTTGAAACAGAATCTAATTTTAAACCAAATTATATTATTTTTTAAATTATCAAAATTCAATTTTTTTTTTTTTTTTTTTTTTTTTTTTTTTTTTTTTTTTTTTTGTGCGTGAAATGGCAGAGACAAAATATAGCCATTTTGTTTACTTATGGTTTAAGTTATTTTTTTTAACCAAAAAGTTTTTTTTGTTTTTAAATTAAAAATCAAAATAAAAAAAAAAAGTTTTTAGTTTGTTTAGACTTTAAACTAACTATAAACATTTTTTTTGTTTTGATTATTTCTTTTTGTTAGTAAATATTTGATTATTAGATTTAATGTTTAAAGTAATTTAAAACTTTTTTATTAAATTAGATTACAAAAAATTATATATCTAGAAAGAGAATCCTGTCACAAAGCTTTTAGTGAGAATTCATACGCCAATTAACCATTGTTAATACAGAAACACACAATTTAGCTATATATTTTTGATAGATCTAAAAGATTTTCAAAATTTCTAACGAAATGTTGGAATATTATATTGTTGTGAGAGATGTTCGCCATAATAGAAAAGCATGCTGCTAAGAGAAAAAGAATAAAATATAAAAGTTAAACGTTATTTTTGTTATATATCGTATAACATACCTAATAACGTAACTTAGCGTAATAGTAGAGTAGTTAATAATGCTAGTACCTTATTAATTATAGGATTTTTTTTTATTCTAATATACGTATTATATAAATATTATTTTATTTTATGAATACGTTGTATAAATAGCTAGTCAGAATGGAGCGTTTATTTGATTGCATAAGAGAATAGGATCATTATAGGAGATAATGTTTTGAAAGTTTAAATAAATTAAATTGTAATTAAAGTTTACAAATTATTTTTTTAAGATAATATTTTTCTTGAGCTTTACCTCTCTCTCTCTCTCAAAAACAATCTTGCAATCTTAATTTCTGAATTCTAGAATCTATGGATTATTAAATAATATAAAAGATTATTTAGTTATGAAATTGGAGAATTACGTGCTTGGAAAAATTTATTTTATGTTTTTTAAATGTGTGGTGCTCAGAAAATTATATTTTGTATTTAGTGTATTTTTAAGAGATTTTGTTTATTTAAAATTATTTTAGAACCTTCTTCTTAATTTCGAATAAACTATTCTATATTTATGTCTTATTATAATGTGGATAGTTCTGTCGAAGCGTGTTATGGTGAAGTGGTGATTGAGAGGTAATGGGTTAGATCTAACGGTCATAGCTATATTTTTAATAGTTAAAAGGTAGGCGAGGGTGGAGATCGTGTATAAACAAAGATTAATAAAAGGTGTTGTGAAGTAGAATAGCATCCTTGAGAAGAACTCATTTAGTTAGTTAAATGTATAGTTGTAATAGAGAGTTTATCTGTACCATTCTTAGTTATATAATTTAGCTGTACTATTCTCGATAGGATGTTTGCTACTTATATTATATATAACTTTTGTCAAATGTGTATGTTAGTATTTTAATTAATTATCTATTAATAAATAATGTTGGGTAAAGACTGTGTAGTCGAATTGAATTTTGTTGAATTTCTATTGAGAATAGAATGGTGCACAAGAAGGTGAGGATCATTTTATTGTTTTTATAAGCATATCAGCAATATTGGATTTATGTTAAATATTAGGAGAGTGTTGTGAATTGTATTTGGTTAAAACTTAAATGTTATGTTACTAGTATAGAAAAATATTTTGTAAGGTATGCTAATAGATGATATTAAGTTTATTTTCAAAATACTTTGGATATATTGTGGAAGAGAGTGAATTGTGTACTGTATAGACTGAGGGAATGTAGTGTTTATCTGGATTTTAGGACAAGAATTATAGTTGTGGTGTTTCAAGAGGAGTGAGAGTGTTAGCTTGACATGCCGTGTTAAACATTTGGGTTGAATGCTTCGATAGTGCTATGAATTTTTCAAAATGTGATATGAATATTTAATATTTGGTCTGAGCCTACTGCTTGTTGTGGAAAGTTTTTTCCTTTTTTTAATTTATGTTAACATTTTGGAGATGGGAGGAGAATTTTTTGTATATTTTATGGGGATTGTGGGTTTTATGGTTATTTTTGAATGATGTGTCAAATGATCGATATACACTGATTGGTTGAGGTGTTGGAATGGTGATGTATAATTTTTTTTATTGTAGCGATACAAATTTTGTGTTGTTTTGTTTTGTGATTCAGATTTTGAAGGTTTTGATTCCAGAACTCTCTTTGATTTGCATTAATTAATCTAATTGTTAAGTTATTGATTGGTTAGTGACTGAGTTGTTGTCTAACTTTGCCTGCGGGATTTTCTTTGATTATTAGATATTTTATTTCGGATGAAAAATTTGGGTTTAAATTGTTCTAGGGTAACGTAGTGATGATGTATATTTTGGGAGCTTAATGAAACTATTCCATTAAAAATGTTCAAATTTCTTGAGAAAAGAGTGAGAGAAATTTAATAATTTGAAAGTTTTCAAATCTTGTTTTATACTCTCATTTTAGGATTCATAATTTGCTTTTTTATCACAGATATAAGTGTATAAATTTATGTGCCTCTATCGATAATATCCAATATAGGATTAATTAAAAATAAACTATTATATATATTATATATATTCTACTAATATTATTATTATATATATATATGATATTATTAATTATATAGTTATTATATATTCTATCCATGGGTAACGGCCAGAATGATTTATCTAATTATTATTTCATAATATGGATGTCTTTGGAATAAATTTTAGGTAACCAGGGACAAATTTGTTCTTAAAGTACCTGACATGCTCCGATACGCGACGCTTGCAAATGTCAAAATCAAAGGAAATTAGAAAAATAGACAAAATGAGTGTGTTCGAGAGTTTATCAGTGTAGTACGTGCAAGATTGGGCATATCAGTTGAGTCTATGTCAGAGTCTATGTCAGAGAGTTAGACGGAGAAAGTATGAGACTGTCTGAAATACGAGAGACAGGAGCTCTCCTCAGAGAAGAAGGTATAAGACTGGAAAATTTAGAGAAGTAATGTAAATTATAATACCAATAGGATAAGGAGAGTGATACAACAGTTCGACGGTTAGAAAGATTGGAGAAAGCTAGTGAGAATAGGAGAGTGAACAATCGGACAATACTAGACTACTCTTTATCAAATATATGTGTGGATACACCCCAGGAATGTGATTCATACTCCATACAATAGCGAACAACGCCCCTATGCAGAGCTAGCAACTTGGGCGGTGAGAAGTTACGAAGGCGCTTCAGAACATATATAACTTCGGTTTGAGTTGTGTTTTCAAAGAAGATATTATAGTTGTGTGGAAGATTATGTCAAGTAGATAAATAAAGAAACTGTTACTAAGGCATTGAAAACAATCATGTTTTCTTAAACACAACTATAAGTAAGAGAAAGAACTGAGGTCTTTTGTCTCAAAGCTACCCTCTTGGCATAATTTATTTGCTGTTGAATGGGTCCGTTTTCAAATTGTAAGTAGTAATGATGAGCGTAGTTATCAGCGTAAGAGTGATAGGAGACACAGTAACATCATTGATGCAAAATAGAAAAAGAATTAGGGATTGAACAGAGTTCTTATTAACGTCACTATTGATAGATTTAAGGGATAAATGGTGGTGATTATCCACAAGAGCAGTCATAGAACGACTGAATCGGAATTCAAGAGAAGGTTACAAAGAGAAGAAGGGATAACGAGAGAGAGAGAGAGAGAGAGAGAGAGAGAGAGAGAGAGAGAGAGAGGAGAGAGAAGAGAGAGAGGAGGGAGAAGAGAGAGAGAGAGAGAGAGAGAGTTAAGAGAGAGAGAGAGCAAGGAAGAGAGAGAGAGAGAGGAGAAGAGATGAGAAGAGAGAGAGAGTAGAGAGAGAGATTAAAGCTTTTGGTCAGACATTAATATCGTGAGAAAACCTTGCGATATGTTACGTCAGCGACCATTATTGCAATAAATGAATTCCCATATTCTGATAAGACACAGAATGAAATGACGAAGAGTCGAAGATTGAAGAAGATCGCCAGTCATACACTCTTATAACCATCGTTGATAATTATCAGACAGATAAAGTTTAGAATGATTTAAGATGCCTTCATAAATATTCCTGTATAAGATCGATTTTGAAACTTAGAAAAGAAGCGCAGAGTTAAAGAATAGGGAGGGGAAGGCTGAAGTTGATATGCAGTGAGGGACAAACAGTTTTTGAGAGAAGGGCGCAAGCTCAGAAACAAAGTTTTGAAAGAAGCGTGAAGCCTCCTGTGTTTATTAGTCTCAGTAGAGAGAGAGAGAGAGAGAAGAAGAGAGAAAGAGTGAGAGAGACGAGGAGATGAGAGAGAGAGAGAGAGGAGAGAGGAGATGAGAGAGAAGGAAGGAAGAGAGAGAAGAGAGAGAGAGAAGCGCAGATAAAACATTTTTAAAGAACTGGAGTGGATTGGAGAGGAGGATAGGATCTAATCTGTGGATTGTGGAGTAGTAGGACAATAAGATCTGAAATTGTGATGGTGGGAGAGTAGGATAGATCTGAATCGTGGATGTGGATTATGGAGGAATAGATTGAAATTGATGGGATGTGGAGAAGGAGGGAATAGATTGAAAAATTCGTGGATGTGAGAGGAGTGGAATCAGATCTAACATCGTTTGGGTTGTGGAAGGATGAATAGATTTTAAAATCGGTGGATGTGTGAGAGAAGTGAATAGATCTGAAATCGTGGTTGTGGAGTAGAGGAATAGAGTCTGAAAATCGTGATTGTGGAGAGGAGTGAATAGATCTGAAATCCGTGGTTGTGGAGTAGGAGGAATTAGATTCTGAAATCGTGGATTGGAGAGGAGGCTAATTAGATCTGAATCGTGGATGTGGAGAGAGGGAATAGATTTGAAATCGTCTATTGTGGAGGAGGAATAGATCTGAAATCCGGGATGCTGGAGAAGTAGGAATAGATCTGAATCGGGTGGAGATGTGGAAGAGGAAGGAATAGATCTGGATATCGTTTGGATGTGGGAAGAGGAGGAAGTAGATCTGGAAATCGTGGATGTGGAAGAGGAATAGATCTGAAATCCTCTCTAGACCTGCAGGAATAGAATCTGAAATTTTGTGGATTTGAAGGAGGAAGGAACATGATCTAAATACGTGGATATGTGGAGAGGAGGAATATGATATACTCTGGTGGATGTGGAAGAGGAATTAGATCGAAATCGTGGATTGTGGGAGAGGGAGTTGAGACAGATCTGAAATCGTGGTAGTGCGCAGAGGAGGAATTAGATCTGAAATCGTGGGATTTGTGGAAGGAGGAAGTAGAATTGAAAATCGTGGATGTGGAAGATGGAGGAATATGATCTGAAATCTTGGGTGGAGTGGAGGTAATAGATCTAAATTCGTGGATGTTGGAGGGGAGGCAATAGATCTGAATCGTTGGTTTGTGGAGAGTGGAATATTGATTCTAAATCGTTGGATGGGTGTGAGAGGAGGATAGATTGAAAATTCCGTCGGATGGTGAGATGAGAGGAATAGAATCTGAAATCGTGGTTGTGAGAGTAGGATATATCTGAAATCGGTGGAATGTGGAGAGGAGGAATAGATCTAGAAATTGTTTAGAGTTTAATTATCAAGGAAAAACGTTTGAGCGGTGAGACATTAAGCTTTAGTATTAAGTTTATAGAATCATCGTATTTATACAAAGAGATAGTCTGAGGACGGAGAGAGGAGAAGTAAAATTAGAGTTGTTCATTTTAGAAACGCAAATTGCTAGAAGGAGTGTGCAGGGATGGAGGAAAACCAGAATTTGGTTGAGTTTTCCTAGAAGAAAAGTTTTTTAGGACTCGAGAGATTATTTCTTTGTTATTTACCGGAATGAAGTGTATAAAATGAACGAAGTTCTCTGGATTTGGAAAGACAACGATAGTCTGAAACCCAAGGTTATTCAAGTCTTAGTCAAAGATAAGGAGTGAGAATGAAAATGTATACTCCATATATTATTACGTTATAGTTATTATATATATTATCATATGTATGCTAATATATATATCTAATTCATTTATTTCTATATTTATATTATAATATATATATATATAGTATATTACTATATATATATATAGTATAGTATATATATAGTATAAATAGAATCCCTTCCCAACTTTTTTTTTTCAATCCCGATTATATTTATAACATTGGATTCAAAATATTATTTTAACAAAAATTAATATACTGGGAAATAATTGCCAAAGTTTTAAGCTCGCGCTTGATTTTTCTAATCTATGTGTGTTGACTTGTTTTAGAACCATTTAATTATTAATATTAAGTATTCGCAGTTTATGTCGCATATTTCGATGAACATCTAGGTTACAATAATTGCTCATCTAATAGATTATGAATTTGCATTTCTCGATACAGCTGATGTCTAAATAAACATCCTAAATTTTGTAAGACAACTTTGAATAAAACGAAAATGAGCAATTTCTATGGTTTCTATTAATGAAATATACATTTTTGGCAATAGAGTTGCAACAACTCAATTATTTAAAAGAAAAAGATCCTGGTCATCTTTACATTATAGTAACTTTTTATATTTGATTTAATGTAGGGAATAGGCTTAATTAAATATTTAAAAATTCGACCATTTGAAAAATCTTAATGTGTTCTTTGTAGAATTATATTTTACTAATGCTCTGTAAGTGTGGGACGTCGGGCTTCATAATTCTAATGTCAAATGCTGTGTGAGTGTTGAAAAGAAATGTATTTAATTTGTTCCGATTGCATTTTAGTTACAGACACCAATTTGCAAATTTGTTTGATTTATTGGCATTAAAATTCATTTTTATGTGAATATGGAGTTCAAGAATTGTTATTAATTACTTTTAGACTATTAAAAATTTACTTTCTCTTATTCGAACAACTCATAAAAATGTAGAATTCTCCATTGTATTATTTACATAATGTGCAATAATATAATTTTTATAAATTGGAATTTGTGGACTAATAAACTCTCTCCTCTTCTCTTTCTCTCTCGTCTCTCTCTTCTCCTCTCTCTTCTCATCCTCTCTCTTATATATATATATTAATAGTAGTTTTTATAATATATATAATCATATTTATATATTTATTATATATATATATATAAACTTATATATATATATATATAACGAAAATTTAGTAAGATTTAAATATATCTTTTACTAGTCTGCATTTCCTGACGGATATAGAAAAACTAGTTATTTACAACGTATTGATTAATAAACTTGTAAAAAATAATAAAAATAAATGTTTTAAAATGTCGCTTTATTTTATTACTTTTTCATTTTTTATGATTTATAAAAACAATTGCCAAGTCTTTCGCTTTCAATATCAAACCCCACTCTTCGGCATTCGCCTCTATTTTGTAAAAACAACCTATCTCTGGAATTGGAAATACATGAACAAAGAGATATTTGAAACAAATTTGTCGCTGAGTACCTATTAGATTAGGAAACAAAGCACCAACGTCTTGTCGCATAGATAAGGAGTCAAGTGAAATGGAAAGTATAGAGCAAATTAATAACCCAAATAATATCTATTCTTCTGGGAACTTTATTTGTCTTAATATTCCCAAAGCTGATTTCTTCCTTCGAACGTTTCGCCTTCTTCAACTCCCCGATTCATTCATGCCTAATTTTCTTATATCTAAGGCTGTAATTTTTGTTTTCTCAAAGATGTATGGTCCACACGTTAATCCTCATGTGGTTCTCAAAACTTGGGTTCCAGTCTTGAACCCCGCCTTGCCAAACATTTTTATTCATATCTTTCAACTTTGACATTTCTTTCTTACTAGTTGGGTGAGCTCATTCACCATCTGACTAAAATATAACCCCCCCCCGCCTCGTACTATGACTTCAATTTTTGTAAGAACATTCTAACTTCTGTTACTTCTAAAGTTTCCACATCTTTTTTAGCCCACCAGATTCCCCAATTTTTCTAATCTTGTTTAGATAAAAAATAAGGTATCCGTAAAAGACTTATGACCGGTGATCTATCTTGCTTTCCTCTTTCCTCTACTATTAGACATTTATTCGATTCTTAAGGACCTATCAAAAGCAATTGATAAAGTCTTGAGTCAATCGTTTTAAATCCCAACTTCTTTCATCAAAATTTTATTATTTTATATATGGTTTTATTTCTCTTTTCTTTTTTATATAATAGCTATCAAGGAAATAGGTTTCTAGGATTCGTATTAGTCCTCGAATTTTTATAGTGGTTTTTATAGTGGTATTTATACTGGCGTTACTCATGGTTCTTTTATATTCTCTGACCCTTTTAAATTGTTCATTAATAACCTACCTTTATATAACTTTATTTTGAAGAGCATCTCACTCAACGGCAAATAACTGATGCTTAAACAGTAGCCTTGAAGCAAATGACCATTGAGCTTTCTTGAATTTTAATAGAGGTAGAGAAAAAATGAATATATTTTGTCTTAAATATTTTAGGAATTTCTTTTTCTCCTATTTTTTCTTTGTAAGAATCACATGCTGCCTCTTAACCAAAGAGATTATGTGTTCTAAAGGGTCTTCAGAGCTTATTCACGTCACAACAATTGCTTTCTCTGCATAAAGAATGTGCCTGATGGAATAAGCTTCTCATTTTTGATGTGGCTAAGGATTTACAACTCTTCTAGAAGGGGTAGACCGTAGAGTTTATATATAGATTTCCGTCTCATCAACTTTCACACTCTCATCGACTCTCTGCAACCTATTTCTTTACCCTACAACAATAATGGTGGACTTGCTTTTTAGGTGCACAATTCTTCCTTTAAGATGGGCTCATGTGAGCACATTCCTTTTCAGAAATTTTTATTCCTTCTCTGTCCAAGAACCGGAACACAGATTTGATCTGTATTCTTACAGCTTCATGTACGGTACAGGAAAAGTCTGGAAAAATTTTCTGGCATTCATTTTCTCCATTTTGATTGATTTGCTACTTAATTTCAAATACCCTATTGCGGAGCATGTCAACGCTTGATTTCAATGTTTGTTTAAATTTCCTCTACTCTATTGGCTTAAAGGAAGCCTATGGACACTCCTGTGTTGTATGTGTGAGTGTCTCTCTATTATATATATATATATATATATATATATATATATATATATATATATATATATATATATATATATATATATATATATATATATATATATATATATATTATTAAATAAAAAAAAACCAAATCATTCACGGGCAGAGCCCTAATGAAGGAGGAGGTGCACTCGTTTAACGTCAGGCAGGACAAAGCCAAGCAAGGAGATTAGGCTCATTCTTCCCACCCGACCAGTTGCGAACCTGGGACCCTCCCTTTGTTTGGCGAGTGCTCTAACACCTGAGCAAAACCCTTCTTTTATAAAAAATAAATATAAATACATAAAAATAATTAAAATAAAAAAAAAAAAAAATATATATATATATATATATATATATATATATATATATATATATATATATATATATATATATATATATATTCTCTCTCTCTCCTCGCTCTATATATATATATACCTATATATATATATATATATATATATATATATAATATATATAAGTTACTGTTTATATTAAAGTAGATTTTCTTTTAATGAATTATATTTATAAATTTTTATCAGATATTATATTCGATGGGTTGAGATCCCAGTGCTCAAATAGGGTGTCCATTCCATTCCATTTCCATTTTTTTCCTTTCCATTCCTTCCATTCTTCCCCCTCTCTCTCTCTCCTCTCTCTCTCTCTCTCTCTCTCTCTCTCCTCTCCTCTTTCATATATGTTATGTATATATAAATCAAATATGTATGTATGTAAGAGAGAGAGAGAGAGAGAGAGAGAGAGAGAAGAGAGAGAGAGAGATTGTTATATAAATAGATACAAGAAAATAGATAAAATAAAATAATCACATTTATCCAAGAATATAAGCATATATATAACAGGTCAATAAATTTAAAATAATGTTATATCTAATATAATTATTGTTTCTGAGGACAAATTTCTATTAATGTTGGTCTTCTTATTATATATATTTTAATCAACATGACACAGTACAATAAAAGACGATGCAAAACACATTATAAACAAGACAATTACTTGAGTCAAAACGGTCTCTTCAAAACTCATTAATTAAAAAACAATTGAAACTCGAACTTACATAACTAATATATGTCATTCATACTTGCCAATTTCTTATTTTCATACCGTATTAATACAAACACTCACAGGAGGGATTCACGTAAGACGCAGGTACATCGATCGCTATTGCATATTTCTGAGTACATGAATGAGTAGTTTATTTATTACTCACCAACCTCAACTTCAAATTTATATTTTAATAATAATAATAATAATAATAATTATAATAATAATAATAATAATAATAATAATAATAATAATAATAATAATAAT
>JABUQX010077784.1:32500-35000 GCA_015478945.1 Trachelipus rathkii
GCGACTATATTGTCAAGAAATGGATAGTATGTTGTTTTTAAGCAAAGGTCACAAGGTGAAGAAACAGCTGGATGAACATCTCCGCCAATTTTCTGTGGAACTTTGCTCTTACGTGGAGTGACTGGTCCTTCAAATCCATGTAGCTCACAAAATATCTTCACCTCAGACCAAATCAAGGCAAATTTATTTTCATTACGAAGATCTGCAATAGCTGTTTCAATCAGCATGGCAACATCAACAACTTCGTGAACTGAAATATTTTGATTCTGAATGTATTTTGAAAAAATGTTCGTCCTTTCAAACACTTTCGTCATCATATTCAACCCAAATGCAAATTTATATTTTTACACATAAGATCAACCCATAAGCTTCACCATCAACCCTTGGGTTATTCGCTTCAACATCTTCCAGAGTCTGTATTATTTCTGGCATATGCTGTTGAACAGCTCGAAGTCTTTTATATCGACTGCTAAATCTAGTGTCACTCAGTGCCTTGAGAGACAAGTTTGTCCTAGATTATGTTTTATTACTTTCTTTATCGTTTTAAATATTTCATGGCGTTTCGGCAAGGCTTCAATGAAACAATAAAGCTGCTGAAACGCACTGGAAACATTGCTAATCATGGAAATACATTTCGATAAATCTACAAGAGCAAGATTTAAAGAATACATGTAACAGGGCACATACATTGCGTTAGGATTACTTTCTTTTAATCTTGCTGCTACGCCTTTATATATATGCCTGACATATTTGCTGACCCGTCATAGCATTGGGTTACTATATTATAGGTCTCTAAACCTACTTCATTCAGCACAGACAGGAGTAGGCGATACATTGGTCCTGGTATGGTCTGTCTTATAAAAACCAGGAAATCTTTCTTCGATTTTTAAATCATCAGCTACGTATCTCAATACGATAGCCAATTGTTCGTGATTTGCCACATCTGGAGTTTCATCCACAATTACAGAGAAGTTTTTGCTTTTCTTGAAACTTTCAATTAGGTTGTTTTTTATCTGACTAGCTAAAATTTCCATGCGACCTTGTTGTACATCGTTATGAACATAATTAAATTACTTTTCTCGCTCTTAAAACATCTTCTTCAAAAGAAATTTATCTGATAACCGCAATTTCAACAACTGTATATAGTTACCCTGGTTATTCGAGGATTCTTCTTCCCAAGGACCTCTTAATGCTAAGTCTTGTCTGCCAAGAAAAGTAATGTTTCAAACAGAATTTTAAGGTACTCGCGGTTTTTTTTACTTCTTTTTGGTGGGAAGAAATCTTTTCTGATAAGCTTTCTTTAGACTTTAAACCTTCTTGCCAGCGTTGCAAAGCTCTCAGATGATAAGAAGTACGTTCGCGTTCTTAAAACGCTGTGTTGCTCTTTTCCAGTTCTTAAAGCCGTAATAAATGTTAACTCATAACCACCAACACTGCCAAATAATCGACATGAAAAACAGAAGGCTTTGTCACCAGAGACACTACATTCAAGCCGCTTAAATTGTGAATACCATGCACCCCTAAATCTTCTTCATTTGGTATCTGGGAATTTTGCCAGGGAAGGTTGGAATGGTTCGTTTTTAAAATATTCCAAGGCAGCATCTTTGCAATAAAGTGGATCTCGTCTGTGGAGGTTAGACTGAGACAGGTTTAAATTTAAATATTGTACATGAGGTTTCGCTAACCTGACTTTCGAAGAGTCAGGTACAGGATCGTGATTAACAATGTAAGTACTAGGTACAGGACTAGCTTCCGATGTAGCGACAGAGTCCTCAGTTACAATGCTTTCTTCTTTCTGTTTTTTTCTAATAGATTAATTTAGTAACGTTCTTTTTCCCCTCTCTTCATTTTTCTCACTTGCTACACTAACAAGTTAACCAGTCTAAAACAGTATCACAGTACACAGAGTACACAATGTCACAAGCTCTTATAACTTCATAGCAACATAGAGGCTAGCTGTCAAGAAAAAATTACTACTAAACTGGGAAAAGTGTTCCCTAATCTTTAACAATCTTGGCTTAGAAGTTTCTTTTCGAGACTGTTCGAGGAATTATAAAACACAGAGCCACTGGTCGAATAAAACGATTACCAAGGAAAAATGTAGTGTTGAAAGAAAGTGAGTTTCAGGCATGTTTGGTTTGAAATGTGTTATTAACTTGTGTAGAGAGGGAGTATTGTGATATTCTTCCAGAAATTCTGATGCTATTACATGGCAAAATGATAAGATATATTAAACGGTATATAGTATTCATTGTTATATTTGCCACCATAGAACATATTATTTTAAAAAGTTTGTAATTTTCTTAATAACTTAAATTTATAGTTTGAAAAATTATCTGTATTAGTAACTAAATATTATTTTGTATGTTTAATTGAAAATAAACGCTGCGATATATATCAAAGAAATTCCTAGTTTATTTTATATAAAATGAAATATCGTTAAAGTAAAGATTACCAATTCAATATTTTTCTTCTTGACACTGCCGTCTGCCGTATTAAA
>JABUQX010077785.1:0-2500 GCA_015478945.1 Trachelipus rathkii
GAGAGAGATAAAAAAAGGGCATAGTTTCCTTGAGGTTTATTGTGACAAAGTGTGTTCCATTTTGGGGGTTGAATTATCTCTATGGTAGCCTAATGCGTTTTACGCGTATAATTAGATCCCTTCTCATTTTTTGCTATAAGTTTGCCTCTAGGGTTAGCTTGTTTGCTTTACCGCAAGTTTATCCTAGTTCATAAACTTTGCTTGCGTTCTTTGATGGGTGACGTTTCATATTCATGTCATTTAATGTTATTTTTTTAATAACATCATTAGGATTCCTAATTAGGGGTGATAACCATTTATGTAACTCTATTATATTTAATCCTCGAAACTGTAACATATATTATCAGTCCTCGCCTATAAAAAAAAAACATACATTTGGTAAATTGTGTTACAGTTCTGTAGTGATACAAATATGTATGTTTTTTTTTATGATAATTGATATTTTTTGAATTGGACTTTCATTGTGTAAATTGCACCTAGAATTTTGTTTTTGTTCTGTGTTGTTCATATTTATCATTCTTTACCATCAATCTGTCCCTGTTGTTCCTTCCCATGTCTGGGGTTACGATTAGGCAAATACATATCAGAAAAATCTGGGAGGATAGTGCATGAGCATTTGTAGGGCATAAGTGGTAGCGGGCCAAACCGAGCTACGCCTCAATATATATATATATATATAGTTATATATTATATATATATATATATATATAATTTATATATATATATATTATATCTATTATTTATATTATATATATATAGTATAATATATTATATATATATATAGTATATATATTATATATATTTTATATTATATATTATATTATTTATATATATTGATATATTATATATATTATAACTATATATATTATATTATTTATATATATATTATATATTTATATAATATATATATATAATATATAATATATATATATTTATATATATATATATATATAGTTATATATATATATATATATACATAAGGTGGGTAACTGTTATTAGAAAGTTAGCGCCGTTAATCCTTAATCGTTAAAAAAAAAATTAATGACGTTAATCATTAAAGCGTTTATCGTAAAGAAAGTAGCGGAAGTTAACGTTAATTGTTTAACGTTAACCTTCTTCAAAATATGTTTGTTTTTTAACAGTTATCACCAACTTCACCGGGCAGAGCCCACATAAGGTGGGGGTGTTGTCCATCGCCAAAATCTCATCCGCTAGCGCAAATTACGCAGGCAGATGAGCACAGTCGCAGGCTTTAAAGTGAGGGAGAAAAAATTCAGCAGGAAACAGAAGATGAAAGAGAGTTCCACAGAACAGTGGTGGCAGGAAAAAAGGACAGCGCTCACAGCGAACTAGCTGGGAGTTCCAATACTCTATCACGTAAAACTCGTGCGTAGAATACAGCACCTGTGTCTACTAGGGCGTCGTAATGATGGTGGTACACGAGTCATATTCCCTCCGAAGCACTTCCGCTTCGATACTATAGAACAGTTTAGATAAAGCTAACAACATCGGCGCCCGCAATAGAATAGAGGGTCAAGTGCACTGGAAAGTACATACCAGTTTTATAAGCCCTTTTGGCTTTTGACTGCGGATCTATCCAAAAGCCCGGTGTGGAACCAGAGCCCCCGAATATGAGAACAGTACTCTTACAGGGCGGATGAGACCTTGTATCGATGGAGTAACTGATAGGGAAAAAAAGTCTCGCAGTCGAAACAGAACTCCCAGTTTCTTTGAAGCCGCCCCAGCAACAGTTGTGATGTGAGGTTTCAGTACATTTTTTTCTTTATATCGAGACCAAGGATGTTTAAATTCCACACAGGGAAGGTGGGAAAGTCAACATAATAGACACGGAAACTTAGAAGGTGTTTTTGAGAGAGAAGATTTGGAGAAGTTGGGTTTTTAAAGAATTAAATTTCACAAGGTTGAGACGAACCCACCCCCCGCAAATTCTATCTAGATCAGCGAGAATGGAATCGGAAAGATTAAGAAGAAGCAATTCTAGAAGTTAAAGATGGAGCAGAATTGAAATGAGTTTTGAAGAATGTGAAGGGGTCGAGTCATTGGCAATTGTTGAGTGGAAAGAGTTAGATGGGCAGGTGAGAAGATCATTATGAAAAAATAGGAATAAAGTAGGAGAAAGACCAAACCCTGAGGAACACCATAATTGACAGAAAAAGAAGAATAGGTCGCTCCATCAACCAGAGCGCATATTTAGCGACCTGGAAAGAAGCTAAGACATAAGTAGTCAAAGAGAAGGAGGGGAATGCTTGGAGAAAGCAATGAATGCGTGCCATTTCCGGTCAAATTGCTTTTGGATTTGTCAAGCGCCCTTTCGCAAGTCTGTCCGTAGTTCCTAAGAGCATAAAACCATAAATCGGTTCAATAGGAAAGTAAATATCGCCAGTAGACCTTGAACCACCAAAAGCCGTACTGGTGATCGGAAAGGAAGAGAATGAGATTCCAGATGTCTAAGATAGTGTAGAGTTTGAGAAGAGTTTCA
>JABUQX010077785.1:10000-22500 GCA_015478945.1 Trachelipus rathkii
TATTTTCTAACCATTTCGAGCCCTCTCATGATGGACAAATGTTGCAACCACATCACAAATTTTGACTTTTCAAACTTACAATTTAAACCTGTTAGACGTCAAGTAACTCACACACACAAAATTTTACCATAGCTTCTCTACCCACAACTCATCAATAGAATTGCAAATAATTCTATCCCCCTCTCATTCCTTTCCACATCAACACAAACACATTTCTCAGCTCACCCCTTATAATCACCGTTTCTCTATCCTCCAGTCCAATATTCACAGTCGAGCAATCAAATTTGCACCTTTCTAAATAATCCCTCACCTCTTCCTCTTCCTCAACATTTACTTCTCTGACATGTTCATATACAGATACGATTAAACATTTTCGCCGAAGGATAGAAAGATCGCTACTGCGATCAGCCCGACCTTCATCGAGGCATGCATTAGCAATTCCTGGCAAAAGGATAAATTGGTGTAGCAGCCACCTAACTAACACCGTCCCGTTCGCCTTCCTCGACACGCAGGACATAATCTGATATGGGCAATTTTTTTTCTCCCACCTATGACGCTATGGATATAAGGGATACAGGAATTCTGTAAAGATGTTGTCTAGAAGAGGGGTGTGATATAAGTATGTGCGTGTATATGATATGTTGTCTGGAGGATGAGTGTGGATATGAACGCATAACAGAAAGGCGAACCATTAGGCACTGGAATGTCATACATACCATAAGCAAAATGGGTATATATATATATATATATATATATTATTATTATTATTATTATTATTATTATTATTATTATTATTATTATTATATATATATATATATATATATATATATATATAATATATAATATATATATATATATATATATATATGTATATTAAAAATATATCGTCTATATATATAAAATTATTTATTATTATATTATTATTTACTCTATTATTTATTAGTTATTATTATTATTATTATTATTATTATTATTATTATTATTATTATTATTATTATTATTATTATTATTATTATTATTATTATTATTATTATTATTATTATTATTATTATTGAGTTTTATATTATTCAATTCTTTAATTTTTGTTCATTAATCGGTCAAAATATATCGGCGCAATTTGCCGACTGGACGAAATGACGATGACGATTTAAAAAATATATGCCGATTATTTTGCCGATGACGATGAAGATGACGATTAAATCGTCCCATCACTATATATATCATAATATATATATATATATATATTATATATATATTATATATAATATATATAAATATATATATATATATATATATATATATATTATATCTATATATATTCTATTATATTAATTTTGAAGCAGTCTCATGCGATATGGTGCCTTTAAATCTGTTATGCATCTCTGCATGGCGCGGCGTAGGCCCTTATAAGGCCGCCT
The DNA here is from genome assembly GCA_015478945.1 of Trachelipus rathkii. NCBI lineage: Eukaryota > Metazoa > Arthropoda > Malacostraca > Isopoda > Trachelipodidae > Trachelipus > Trachelipus rathkii. Next base: position 11,419 of record JABUQX010077785.1, read on the forward strand.
GATGCCCCTTATACAGACGCGGGCCAGGGCGATTTGCACAGTGTCGCCCCTAGATAGGCAGGTAAGCCATATTGTTAAGGACCAACGACAATAACACAAAACAATCTATTCACATACAAAGTCACCTTCTCCAGCTTCTCGCTATTGAAAGTTACCTAGCGTATTAGGATGCAAACCAACGGCCCGCGGTAGCAGCACTCCGACTGCGTTAGCGTTGAAGAGTGCTTGCTTTCGGGCCTCAATATCCATGCACTTTCAGACTTGTCAGAAACCATACATTATATTTTCCCAGACAATATTTCTACTCATAATATATATTATATATATATATATATATATATATATATATTATATATATATATTATTAATTATATATATATATACTATATTATATATATTATTCTATATCTAATATATATATATTATATATCTATTATATTAATGATACTATATTATACATCACTCCCAGGCATATTCCTTTACTGATCATCCCCTTGTTTCTTCGATTCACAGCCGGTCGATTCCCTGCACACTCAATCACTATGCATCGCAGCTTTAACCAACCGGACTATCATACCGCATGTCTCTTTCCATGACCAACCATCCTCAACGTAACAGTACACTTTCATTTATCTCTCACTTACCTCTTGTTTCTACTACCGAGTCATCCTCTCTCTCTCTCTCGTCTCTCTCTCTCCTCTCTCTCTCTTCTCTCTCTCTCTCCACTATTATATATATATATATAATATATATATTTATAATATATATTTGTATTATATATATTATATATAATATATAACTATATTATATATCATATATATATATATATATATATATATATATATTATATTTACACATACTATATAGTATATATATATATATATATATATCGGATAATTTTTCGATAGTTTTCTGTGCGATTATCGAGTTAGTTTCTTTCGATGTTTTTAGAAATTATTAAACATCGAAAAGTTGGTCGTTTTTTTTTTTTTGGATAATCGGGAATCCTTGCCCAGCATAATAATGACTTCCTTGCTTACATCATTGGCAAGAAGGGTTTTGATTGGTTAATAATTTAACGGAACATGCCAAAACAAAATTTCATTGGGGTTCCCCAATTAATGCCAAATTCGAACAAAAAGTAAATTAACAATTTTTTAAAAAAAATATTAGCCATTTTCCTGAAAAAAAAATTTACCACGATAAATACTAAAAAAATACTCTAAATATCTGAGACTGTTAAAATAAATTTCCTAAATACAAAGCAATTTAAATGTTTTAATTTTTTGACGGGAAATTTTGCCGGGAACAGTACCTTGCACACACACACAAAAGATGGGCCGAAAATTATAACATTGAATTGAAGTACTAGTAATATTTCTACTATGTGTGAGTTGCTTGGTGGCTGGTGCCGTCCATAGTTAGCTGCGTTTCCCGAAGCCCGACTGCAGCCCGGACGGGCACTCAGGCGCACATGAATCGTTTTCAGAGCCCGTTTGCGCACTTCTACGTCATGTAAGCGTCACAGACAGGCGCCCGTTCTTACATCCTCGAATTCGGGAATTAGCAAACGGGCGGGCGCGGAGGAATATTTTGTTTACAAACAAATCTTTATGCAAAGCACGTGTCGGAAATGATTTGCCAAAAGATTTTTAATATTTTAGTTAATTTTTATGCTAAGGGTACTAATATATCGTATCATTTCATAAATTATATACATATAAAGCCGTTTTCGTTTTGGCAATATTCTTACGAATTCTTACGAAAAATAAGAACGTTCTCAAAAAAATCGTTCGTTTTGTCAAATTTTAAGAAAATTTTGAGAAGTATTTCTCACCATAACAGTAGAATTGACAAAAATTCGGTAAGATTGCTATTTCGCTGTCTTACCGAAAAATTCTAATTCTTACGAAAAATGTAAACAAAGGAAATGATGCCAGAAAGCAGTCATTAATTTTTTCTTTATTTTTATTTTTTTTTTTCCAATGAAATCGTTTAATGCTTAAGAGTAGTGAGATTGTGTCAAATATTTGCGTGATATTCACAATTTTAATTATCCTTAAAATATTCATTAAAAAATGCAATGATAATGTTTTCACTACGTGGTAGGCCCGTTTAATTTGTGACACTGTAAGATGCTCGTGAATAAAATCGGCTTTTAATTTTTCAGCTATGCCAATTTTGATGAAAAGATCTTTTACAGATGATGCATTTTTCATTTGTTTTTTTTGTAACAAGTACTATATTATATATAGTATATATATATATATATAATATATATATAATATATATATATATATATATATATTATATAATATATATATATATATATTATATATATATATATAATATATATATTATATATTATATAATATATATATATATTAATATATATATAATATATATATATATATATATATATATATATATATATATATATATATATAATTATTATTTATAATTTATATATATAATAATTATATATATATATATATATATATATATTTATTAAATATATATATTAATATAATATATTGAAAAAATAAAAAAAATATATACATATAAATGATATCAATATATATAAATATATTATATATATATAATATTATATAATATATAATATATATATATATTATATATATATATATATATATATAATTATATTATATATATAAATATATATTATATATATTTAGAGAGAGAGAGAGAGATGAGAGAGAGAGAGAAGAGAGAGAGAGAGAGAGAGAGAGAGAGAGAGAGATATGCTCCCCCGAAGACATCATTTCAAACACTGATTATGATTTTTGTAATGTTTGTAAACAAGTTTATAAGAATAAGAATTCATTCGCGGTCGTTTTGGCACGAAACCGTTCTTAAAATACGTAAGAATTTGTCTTATCGATCGTATCATTTCATAAATTATATACATATAAGTACAAGAGTATATTATTTTAATAGCTAGTCATATTTTAATAGCAGATTTCAGTACGTACATTTATTAGGCCACACCCACTTATTATTTTGTAAGGAGTATGGCCGATAATGACAGCCGACAGGCCTAAATTGAATGGATCCCGTTTAATTTTTTTAATAAATATATATATATGATATGTATATATATAATATATATATATATAATATATAATATATAATATACTATATTATTATATATTATATATATAGTATATATATATATATATATATATATATATTTTATATATATATGATATATATATATTATATATATATATATATTATATATATATATAAATATATATATTATATAATATATATATATTATACAGTAATGGCACAAAAAAATCAAAATTAAAAAAAATAACTGATTTTTTACTTGATTTTTTTTTTTATAAATGAGATCATGATTCTTTTGATTTTAATTTATTTTTTTTTAATTTTTTTATTTTTTTTTAACAGTTTTTATTTTTGTATATTTAAGTAATTTAACTTGCAATAGAAATAAAAAATTAAAATAAAACTATATATATTATGAAGTTTTTAATATATTTTTTTTCAATTTTTGAACAAACTATTGGCATTGTAACCCTTAAGTCTTTAACATTCTTTAGTGCTGCTGTTCCATTGTTTCCATTGTAAGATTTTGATCCCAGAGCTAGGGCCTAGGTGAACCCAGAGCTAGGCCCTAGGGTTAAAAATTGAAAATTAATGCCAGAATGCAAATAATTATGATATATTTAATTTTTGTATTAATGTCTTATAATACTTTAGGCCAGTATTTGAAATATTGTCTACAATTTTTAGCACCCTTATAGAAAGACATAGATATGCTGGAGAGGGCGCAACGTAAAGCAACAATGGAGGTAGAATTTTTTGGCTTTGAAGGATAAAAAATAATAGGCGTGAGTTTTAGATAGGCCTATGCGGCTTCTTAAGTATTATACTTATTCTTAATTCTTAATTTATATGGGTTGACTGGACATTCTAGAGGGGCCAACTGCAGTTTCTTAATTATTAATTTTTTATTGGTTGACTGGGACAGTTCTAAAAAGACCATGCGGCTCTCAATATTATTCCTTATTTTTATGAGTTGCTGGGACATTCTAAGAGGGTCAATCGCGGCTTCTAAATATTATTTTTAATTATTAATTATTATTTGGTTGACTGGGACAGTCTAGATAGCCCCATGGGGCTTCTTAAGTATTATTCTATTTATTATTTGATATTTAATTATGAGTTGACTGGGCATTCTAGAGGGGCCAATGCGGCTTCTTTATATTATTAATTTTTTTGGTTGACTGGACAGTCTAGATAAAAAGACCATGCGGCTTCTTAAATATTATTCTTAATTTATGTATGAGTTGACTGGGAACATTCTAGAAGCGTCAATGGGTTTCTTATTATTATTTTTAATTATTAATTATATATAGGCTATTATTATTGTTGATTGGGACAGTCTAGATAGGCTTATGCTGCTTCTTAAGTATTTATTCTTATTTATATTATATTATTGGTTGACTGGGACATTCTTGAGGGGCCAATGCTGTCTTAATTATTATTTTTATTGGTTGACTGGACAGTCCCTAAAAAAGGACCATTGGCTTCTTGTATTATTCTATTTATATTGTGTTGACTGGGACATTCTAAAAGGGGTTTATGCAGCTTCTTAATTATTATTCAGAAAAATAATTAAGAAAGCGGCATTGACCTCCTCTAGAATGTCCCAGTCAACCCCATAATAAAAGAAAAATACAAGAAGCCGCATGGTCCTTTTTAGAATGTCCCCAGTCAACCAATAAAAATAATAATTAATGAAGCAGCATTGGCCCCTCTAGAATATCCCAGTAAACAATAATAATAAAATTAAGAATAATACTTAAAGAAGCAGCATAAGCCTATCTAGACTGTCCGATCAACAATAATAATAATGACATTAAAAAATAATAATTTAATTGGGCCCCTCTAGAATGTCCAGTCAACTCATTATATGAAAATATACTTAGAAAGCGGGGCATGGTCCTTTAAACTGTCGCCAGTGACCAATAAAATTAAATAATTGTTAAGCCGCATTGGCCCTCTAGAATGTCGTAACGAGTGTTCATCTAGACTATGTAATGGAGGTTCGATAGGACCGTTAAATTACAGATTTAGGATAATTTTTAGTAATAAGTAATGTAATTATGAAGTAGCATTTTAAATTTAGAAGCCAATGGGCCTACCTCTTACACTGTCCCAGTCAACCAACAATATTTAATAAATTAAAGAATATAATTAAAAAGGTCGCATGGCGCCCTCTAGAAATGTCCCTAGTCAATCCATAATAATTAATAATTAGAATAATAATTCAGGCCCGCATGGGCCTATCTTTGACTGTCCATCAACCCATCAATATTAATAATTAAGAATAATTTATCTTAATTTTAAATTATGGGTTGACTGGGCACAGTCTGATATGGCCCATGCCGGCTTCTTGAATTTATTATCTTTAATTTATTAATTTTTGTGGTTGACTGGGACAGTCTAGGTAGGCCCATGTGGCTTCTTAATCATGGGCGTCGCCAGCTTCCAAGCTAGGGGGGGGCAGCTTAAAATTTTATAGAGCTTTTATATATATATATATATATAAAGAAAGAAGACATAAAAATATATATATATATATATATATATATATATATATATATATATATATATATATATATATATATATATATATATATATATATATATATATATTATACTATAAAAAAAAAAAACATAAAACTAGGAAATATTTGTATGAATTTTAATTAAATGATTATTAATATTTAAAATAAATTTATTTTAAATTAAAACAATAGAGTATAAGTACAATATGCAAATGATAGAATTCAGCAAATATAGAAGTTGTAAATTGAATGTTATTAAAAAAGCAAGTTGCTTTGGGCTGAACGAATATCACACTACTGTTTGAATAAAATAATCATAATTGTCAAAACGCAAATTTTCTGTGTACACTCATCACAGCCAGCCCGTTTAACCTGTCGTCTTCCATAGTACTTCGTAGCCAAGTCTTCCTTCGCAGAGTACTGAAAGAGCGTTCTACTGTACTGGTGGTGCATGGCTGGGCGAGTAGTATCATCAAAGCCTTTTTCGTCGACGGAAAGAAAGGTTCAGTCTCATTTAAGACTTGGAATATAACAAGATCCTTTTTAGTTCTTCACTACTCAGTTTCTTGTCCTTCCAAATTTTGTACCAAAGTTTTAGCTCTTCTTCTATGCCTTCTAAGTGGTAAAAAAAATATAAATAATGAAGCTGTTTTTTTTTTTTTTCCTTTAAGACTCATCGATTGTTATGAGTAGCATGTTGGAAAGGGTGTAGATGTCAATGCATAGTGAGAGTGTGTATTTTTCAGTAGACAAACGTAATTTCCAAAGAAGAAGGTTATCAGAATCCAGATAGAGAGTTAAATTAAGGATTCTTCTCCAGAACTCCGTGGGATTTTGTTGCTGGTGGTTGCTGGGTGTTGCTACCTAAAAAATTCGTGGTATATTTCAGATTAAAAGTCCCAGTGCTCGGCGATTTTAATTAGCTTCTTTTTAACACTTCATCGGTGATTTTTTCTTCTTCTTTCCGATGGCTCCTAACCATTTCCACAATATGTTGAATTTGCTGCGAGGTTTTTGAAGATTGGTTGCAAGGTCCTTTAATTGGAGAGCATTTTACACTGGGCTTCTAACATCGCAAGAGTAGATTCGCGATCAATATCATGCCATGAATGAATGGCGACTGAAAAGCACTTTTTCTTGTAGCATATTTCCTTCCATTGAAAAGGATTTCTAATGTTTGCATCATTCGTACAAAGTTCTCCTTAAAATACTCTAATGCACTTGTGTTGTTCAAACCCATCTGGTCTGGCATTGGCTTGGGATGTTGTGGCATTAATTTCTCTCAAGACCGCGATCTCTGCTGATAAAACGTAATAATGTCCTTTATAGTTCCCACAGTATTGCGGAATTCTGGTATTGTGTTCAAATCTTTTACTACTAGATTTTGTTTGTGTAAAGAGCAATGAAAAGAACAATGCTTTTTTATAACTTTTTCCCAATTATTGTTTGAAACGAGACTCCTTCTTTCCAGACCTCGAGAACAGCCAGTTAGTGACGAAACGGACTGGCCACAAGCCCACGCATTTCTTCGGGATCCAGTTCTTCGGTCGTGACAAAAATCGTCATGGCTTTCGCAGAATGATTTTTTGCGTCAGATCGCGTTTTTCCCAGTTCTAACAAAGCCAATAATCCCTCTCTTTGACTTCATCGGACCTTTGACGAAATAGCGCAACCCTAATGGATAATTGTTCCTTCCCACAATATCAGCGGTTTCATCTGCTAGTAAGCTATACGTGCACGCTTCCTTTAAATTATTAACGATGTCTTCCTGTATATGTAGTGCACCATAGAGAAATGTTCTCATTCTATCTGAACTGAAATTGGTATGTAAGCATTTTTCTTCCCTTTTCAAAAATGGTTTTTTCAATGTCTGATTTCCGGCAATGTATTCTTAAGCGGCCACAAATTTTGCAAGGCACTGTCCCTCATCAGAATGCTTACCTGCCGAAGCGCGGAAATCGCGGCAGCACCAGAAAATGCACAACATGAAATTATTGAGGATAATATTTTTTTTATTTCTTCTATGATTTTCTTAGAATGCTGGTTAATTTGGATGTCTACCGGCACGTCCTGTAGGAACAATCTTACAGCTTCAACAGCAGTTTTATGAAACTCTGTGTTTGTATGTCCCTTACAAACCGCATGAACATCTTATATTTAGTGTAAGGTCTTATTATTAAAGAGAGCCTAAGACTCCTCTGACCGAACTTTAATTTGGTGGTGGAAATAAAATACAAAACTTGCAAAATGCTCCCTTTAGGTACCTGCAATATGTCAGCCAAGGTGAATAAGTCTCCAACCATTCATAATTGAATTTCCTCTTTAAGCGGGTAGCATCTTCCAAAAAAAAATATAGGACTTAGGTGGAATCCAACACTCTTTCAGTAACTGTTTCTTTTTCTCAGTCGAAATCATAGTCAAATGTCCCTTACAAACCGCATGAACATCTTTATATTTAGTGTAAGGTCTTATTATTAAAGAGCCAAGACTCCCCTGACCGAACTTTATTTGGTGGAAATAAAATAACAAAACTTGCAAAATGCTCCTTTTAGGTGCCTGCAATATGTCAGCCAAGGTGAATAGGTCTCCAACCATTCATAATTGAATTTAATTTGAATTTCCTCTTTAAGTGGGTAGCATCTTCCCAAAAATTATAGGTCTTAGGTGGAACCAACACTCTTTCAGTAACTGTTTCTTTTTCTCAGTCGAAATCATAGATGAATGTCCAACGTATCTACCAATGTCATTTTCGTGACTGTCCATCTAACGCTAGCTCCAAAATCTCGGACCCTATCTTTGACATGCGTCCGAGGTGCTGGTGCTGGTGGTGGGGTCTTTAATCATGCCAAGTATGAGACAGTAGGAGGATTTGGCGTCTTGTGTGTCTTAGAGTTTGACTTTAATTGGTATCTTCTTCGTTTTCACCGCTACCATTTTCACTTTCATCTGAGTTCTTCCTTTTCAAATTTACTGCAAACAATATATATTTATTATATAATGATATATATATATATATATATATATATATATATATATATATATATATATATATATAATATTTTTATAAATATATATATATATACTATATTGTTTTTATATATATATATACTATAATATATATATGATATATATATATAATATATATATAATATATATATATATTATTATATTATTTTCAATTAGCCCTTAATTATCAACACAGAGATATTTTTTTAAATTTTTAATGATCATTACACATATTAAAAACAATAAAAACATAGTTATTATAATACTAGCTTTCGTTCCTAATCTTTTAAATGGAACCTTCTTCAAGTATGATTTCTTTACTAAATCTGGAATTTCTTCGATGTTAGTTATCTAAAATTTAATTTTGGTTGGTTATTTTTTTGTTCAATTTTTTGTAGTATTGCGTCGAACTCATCAGTGAATTTTGGAGATGATCTAATTTTATTTCGCCTTCCTGTTTATTAAAATTCTTTGTGTTTCTTATGCAGTAGGACTCTACTAATCTTCTTTTTTGTTGATCATTTATATATATATCAATGGTGTCATCCTTTCTATGTTAATGCTATGGTTTGGAACTTTTGTGTGTCTTATACAGTATGACTCTACTAATCTTCTTTTTTGTTGATCATTTATATATATCAATGGTGTCATCCTTCCTATGTTAATGCTATGGTTTGAGGTTGTTCTGTGAGTAGTAAGGGCTGAATTTCTGTTGTCCATTCTTAAGTCATAACGATGTTGCTTGGTTCTTCTTTCAAAATCGTGAGTTTCACCAACGTAAATTAGATCACAATTGTTGCACGGGACTGTATAAATGCATTGAGTGTTGTTTTTTTCTATGTTTCTGTGTGGGAGGAAAATCTTTTTTAATGGTAGGGTATCAGATGATGTGATGGTAATGTTATTTGGTAAAATGTTTTTTATGTTTATAGGGTGTGTTTGGGGAAGGGGGAGGTAAGATTTTTGAGATGTGTTATTCTTTGTTTCTGGGTGGTAATATTTTCTTTTTGCTTTGTTGAGTGCTTTGCTGATGATATAATGTGGGTATGAAAGTTTTTTTGAAGTTGGAAAACAAGAAGTTAATTTCGTTTTTTAGAAAGGGTGGAGAGCATATACGAAGTGCGCGAAGAAATAGAGAGGAAAGGATACCTATTTTTGTGTTACGTGTGTGTGAAGAGAACCAGTGTGTGTAATTGTAGTTTGAAGTGGGTTTTCTGTATATTGTGTACTGTAGATTTGTGTGTGTGTGCCATGAGATAAGAGTGTCTAGAAAAGGAAGGGTGTTGTTAGAAGAAGATTCTAGTGTAAATTTTATGTTGGGTATGAGGTTGTTAATACTATTTAAGATGTTTTGGGGGTTGCTATTTCGTGGGATTGCAGTGAAGATGTCATCCATATACCTATACCAGATGATGTTATTGAGGGTGGGAAGAAACAAAAATAAATGAAAGATTTAAAAGTTTTCACAAACCATAGCATTAACATAGAAAGGATGACACCATTGATATATATAAGTGATCAACAAAAAAGAAGATTAGTAGAGTCCTACTGCATAAGAAACACAAAGAATTTTAATAAACAGGAAGGCGAAATAAAATTAGATCATCTCCAAAATTCACTGATGAGTTCGACGCAATACTACAAAAAATTGAACAAAAAAATAACCAACCAAAATTAAATTTTAGATAACTAACATCGAAGAAATTCCAGATTTAGTAAAGAAATCATACTTGAAGAAGGTTCCATTTAAAAGATTAGGAACGAAAGCTAGTATTATAATAACTATGTTTTTATCTTGTTTTAATATGTGTAATTATCAATAAAAATTTAAAATAAATCTCGTGTGTTGAGTAACTTAAAGTGGCTACATGTATATATAAATATATCTATATATATATTTATAGAAATAAACAAATATATAATATATATTATATATATTATATATATATATAGATATATTATATATATATATATATATAGTATATGTATATATTATATATATATATATATATATTATATATATATGATATATATATATATATTATTATATGGTATAAATGGTTATACTAACTGTAAATCTTCTGTCCAAATGGTCATAGGCTAATAATTTTACTAACATTCAAAGATGTTAACAGAAAAAATTAAAAGTATAGCAAACTATGTTGAAAACCATTAATTTCTGTGTTGTAATGAAAATAGTTTTTTTTTTTTTCAAATAAACTAACCTCATATGGACAAGTAAGATCATGTGTTACAAAATTCCTAATTTTAAGAAGCAAATTACACAAATTTTATTTTTAATATTTTAAAGTAAAACGTATCGTAACCAAAGGAATTCTCCAATATCCATGATTCTGATGAAAATTGATATCTATAAACTTTAACACTGAGGTGTGTTGAATTATAGAGTAGCGTCACGGAGTGATAATTCCAATGCTACTTTGAACCTTAAAAC
>JABUQX010077785.1:35000-40759 GCA_015478945.1 Trachelipus rathkii
TATTAGATACGGAGCTTACGCTTAACAACAAAGTCACACAAAGGGTATTGTACTGTGATACAGACTCTGCATTTTTGTCGCTGATGATAACGGACCAGCCTTGGAAAAGTAGACACTTCATTACTGAACCTAACAGATGAAATAGCGAAAGTATTACGGTTATGAGGCATACGGTGATTCTTTGTGTGTACTGGACTAACAGTCTTATGCTGTTCAGACATAAGACTGCAGATGGACAATATACAAATTATATTGTAAAGTGCCTAAAGGCCTTACCAATCAACTCAAGAAATACAAAGGATAATCTCCTAGACTAAGTAATTTTTAAAATTGTTAAAAGTTCTAACGTCTGTTCGATGCTCTAAAATAGTAACGGTATAGACGAGTCATTGTTACAAGATTGAGATATTAAGATAAACGATGATGTTACTCATTTGTTGAAGGCCAATTGAACTGAAATGCTGGCAATTTGAATAATGTTTGATAAAGCATGATAAATGTATTTTCAAAAGAAATTTTTTTTAAAACTTCTTTAAACCTTTTTTTTTTTTTAAAGTTTCTTCCAAGAGACAAATCCAAACGACAATGCCATATTACTACAAGACAATTACTTAAGAGTAATAGAATAATGTGCCCCTCCGCTCCAACTACATATGCCATGTATAAATAATTTCCTTCATTTCGGCCAGCCCGAACAGCGACAAATTTTATCGCAATTTTTTCCATATTCAAATATCCAAAAAAATAATGTGGGTTTACGAAACATTGGTTATTGAAAGGTACAGTTCAAATTCCCATTGTAAATATATTCTTAAATTTTATCTATGTTTAATGTATAATTTAATTTTTATTTTTTATGTAAAAATATGCAGAAGAATAAAATTAATATAAAGTTATTTTTTAATAACCCCTTTAGCAATAAATCATGCATTTTCAATGTTTCGTTGTTGATATTTTCTGAAAAAAGGTGGGCGCGGGGCCTAAAACGGGATAAAGCCACTAAAAATATTTATGTTACCTTCTCTGATGAGTGTTTGCGATCATTAATTTGGTGTCTGTGTGTGTGTGTGGTGTGTGTGTGTGTGTGTTGGGTGCGTGTGTGTGTGTGTGTGTGTGTGTGTGTGTGTGTGTGTTGTTGTGTAGTAGCATTTATTCTTAGTTCAGGGTATGATATGAGTATGTTAGACCGGTTATGATAATTTTTTTTGTTATTATATACTGTTAATGTAAAATACCTTGATATGTATATAGATATGCTTCTGAAAAAGTGTGACATGGACGGTTACGTTTGTTATGTTAAAGGTTTACGCTTACATAGCTGTGCTGTTAAAGTTCATCGGAACTTTGCTAATTGTTTAGCAATGTTTATTGCTTCGTCTCTTTACGTTAGCATATATTCGCTGACTGTAGTATAATGAAGAAACTTTTTTTTTTCAGCTACGTTTAACCCAAGAATGATCTAGAATAATGTGTCTTGATCTATAGATAATTACAGATAACCTGATTGATTCCCACAGTCAGGCAGCAAATACTCCTTTAGATTCAGTTAGGGATTTACTTGATTTTGATTTACTGTTTTACGGGTCATATAAAACTTTACATTCTTACAATAATTTTTTCCAAAGAATTATTTTTTAAGTTTATGTTATAATCAAAATATGACTTGAATCTAATTAGACTCAATGGATCACATAGACTCGAAAATATGACTTGAAACATAGATCAATAAGATCAATAGATCATCGGTGGGGAGGGGAAGGGTGGGTTGGGGGTTTGATTTTACTGATTTAACTGCTTTAAGGTATATTGCAAGCACAATTTTTTTACTTTTAAACAATTAAACATAATAAACAGGTTTAAAGTAAACAAAAAATGTTTAATATTGAAATATAATTGTGAAATGGTTGAAAAATTTTTCGTTTTATGTTATATAAAAATATGACTTGAATCTAATAGATCTCAACTAGATTCAATTTCAGATCATGGATCTGGGGTCGGCGATGGTGGTTGATTTTATCTGCACTTACTTGATTTACTGCTTCTCAGGGTATGTGAAAAAAGACTAACGCTAAATTTTTTAACGTTTATATAACATTTATGTAAAAGCAAAGAAAGTTTTAGTAAAACAACAAATATGTTTAAAGTGAAATAAAACAAAAAATTGAAAAAACGTTTTTGTTGTTATGTTTATAAATGCATAAATATGACTTATATGCAAATAGATAATTCAATTAGATAATATGATGTTAATAGATCAAGTGGATTGGGCGTGGCTTTGTGTGGTTTTGAATTTGAATCGTGATTTACTGATTGTACCTTCACTTTAGGATAAGTTGAAAAGATATTAATTTTTTAACGTTACTAGGAATGCAAAAGCATAAAAATTTAGTAATAAACAAACCAGCGTTAAAATAAAAATAAAATAAAGATTCAAATGGATAGTTACTTTATATATTAAAAAATTATATTTTTTTTTTAAATTAATAGATATTAAAATAAACAAATAATTTTAAAAAATAATTAAAATTTTTAAAGTTAAATTATTTTATTTTTGTTAAATAAGATAGAATAAAAAAAAGTTTTAAAAAACGAAAAAATACAAAATGGATGGATAACTTTAAGGTTTAAAAAAAAAAAAAAACGTCCTTAACTTTAAAAATAAAGTGAAAAATCCGTTAATATATTATTAAATAAATCAAAAAATTTAAATTAAAAATAAAACAAAATAAAAATAAAAGTGAACAAAATTTAACATAAATCAAAATTAAACCACAAAGAACAAATATAAAATTACTTATAAAAATAATAAAATAAATATACCAGTTTCTTTACCCTCCATGAAAATGATATGATTTATAGACGCTATAAAAAGAAAATGGAGATTTGAGTAATTGAAAATGTCAAGTCTTGTACCTTTATAAAATGGGGGTTTCTTTTGTAAGATAGGCAATACAAATATAACGGTTTGGCAATATTTGTGAACTATAATCAATCCATGTGAACAGTAAAGGTCTGTTTAAAAAGATTGAGATAAACAATTAAATAATTAATAAGCTCTTTTTTGGTGCAAGATTATATTATATTGTCCGACATATGATGGGTGATCGCTTATAACATTGGGGAGCGAAAAATGGTTAAATAATCAGGTCTGAGTATGATATAAACAGCGGTGTTCATTTAAGGCAGTTAGGCCTATGCCATTTATTTTGTATAAATCGTTCTCTGAAACAGGTGCAGCCTTGCTTCATCTTATCGATTAGGCTTGTCGTTAAGGCCTATTCATTAGGGGTTAGGCATTTTTGTTTTAAATACAGTCATTAGATAGATGTCAGCTGTTACATTCTTTTTTCGATTAGGTTTCACTTGTTAGAACCTATCTCTTTGTATAAACATGAAAGATGCAGCTGTCACTTATTTGATTAGACTTGTCGTTATAGCTTTATGTTCTCCAATGTTAAGACCGAAAGCTCATCTTCAGTTGTACGCTGAACTCTTGCAGTGTCAGGCTGTGCTCATGGAAGGGGTAAGTATAATATGATAATATACCATATATTATATCTATATATATATAATATAATTAATATTATTATATATATATAATATATATATATATAATATATATTATTATATATATATACATATATAATATTCATGTACTATATATATTATATTATTATATATATTATTATATATATATATATTATAATATATACTATATATATATCTATATAATATATTATATATTATATATATATATATATATATATATATAATATATATTTATCTTATATACACCCCTCTTCATATATATATAAGTATATATTTATAATTATTATATATATATAATATATATAATATATTATATTTTTCTATATATATATATTTATAATATATATATATATATAATACCGTATACCTATATTATACATTTATACTATTCCACCTATATAATAATATTAAAACACATAACTAGGCTAGTTATAAAAGTGTGAACCCCTTTGCCTCTTTCTCTCATCCTATCTCACTCCATCATTCTTCCTGTCTGACCTTTCATAACTTTCCTTCTTTTCGCTGTTTTGCACTCCGTGCATTACTTCTTCTTTTCCATATCAGTTTCTCTATTTTTTTATCTTTTCTTCTTTTACTCTTTATCTTTTTTCCAAAAACTCCGAGAGAGCGGCCATTCAACACCCTCGACTCCCCAATCAAGACTCCTTCTCTAATATATAAACGTTTTTCTCCGCCTCTCCCGCACTATTCCATCTTGTTAGTATTTCTATTCGTATTACACCTCTCTATTTATCATACCATTAATCCAATCAGTCTCATCGCCTCTCTTAAGAAAAAATTTCCTATCTGGCAAGGCACAACCAACAACCCACCTTCTAATATATATATAATATATTCTCCCCGAGGGGGGGTGACAAATCCCCGCGCACGTTAACGTCGATTCCCACACGGCAGATGGCCGCGCGGCCACAAAACGAGAAGACTGAAAATAGATAACCCAAAATCGCGTCCCCAAACTATTATTCTTTCAATATTTATCATTATTATTATCAATTTATTTTGCTTTTTATTATTTATTCATTTTAATTTTTTTTTTTTATTAGATTTTTTTTTTTTCACTTTATTAAATTTTTTTTTTATTTTTTTTTTTTTTTTATTTTTCAACAAAAAAATTACCCCCCCCATCCTCAAAACCTCCTCCCTTGCCCTATCCGTTTCTTGCTGTTATTTTAGTCCCATAAATATAAATTGAATTAATTTTAATATATATATATTATATATACGTTTTTTCAATGTAAATTAAGCCAACCTAAAAAACCTAGAAAGACGATTAAACATCATTTGGGGTCAAATCGAATCACGGATAATGAGACTTGAACCATCTAAGAAATCCTCTCCCGAATCAATTTAATATCCTTCAAGAACCAAAAAGCCCTCTTTGGGGGGGGGCTAACGTCCCTTAAGGGCTAATAACTTCCGAACACGGTCTCTCAGACCTTTAAAAATTGCGTCTCACCGACCTTAAAAACCTAACTTTTGGACGTAGTATCTTATCAACGTCAAAACCAAAAATGTTTTCGTTGCAATAAAATGTTGCCTTGTAAACATTTGCAACATTGCCAATAGCAAAAATACCATTGGCCTGCAACTTCCGGATGTCAGTTTGGCTTCGCTAGTTGCACCCCTATCTGTCCCTACAACTACTTACCTACACTACTACTACTATTACCTAGTACTACTACTACTACTATACTCCTACTACTACTACTACTCAAAATAATAATAATAACTAATCATAATAATAATATAATAATAATAATAATAAATAATCAATAATAATAATAATATACTCATAATAATAATATAATAATAATAATTACTATAATAATATAATAATATATAATATAATAATATAATAATATAATAATAATAATATATAATAATAATATAATAATATATAATCAATAATAATTAATATATAATAATAATATTAATATTAATAATAACGGTAAATAATAATAAAATAATAATAATATTAATAGATAATAATAATCAATAATAATAATAATAAAATAATAATAATGAATAATAATATAATAATAATAATATATAATAATACATCATAATAATAACAATAAATAATAATAATCAACTATTAATAATAATCATAATAATAATAATAATTAATAATATAATAATCTCTAACTATTGAATAATCAATAATAATAATAAATAATAATAATAATAAT
>JABUQX010077786.1:0-52792 GCA_015478945.1 Trachelipus rathkii
TTAATAGGGAAGTTCTATGGCAGGGTGTTAGTATATATTGATGCCTGGTGTTGTAGGCTTGCTGATGGAATCAAAAGTAGTATGCAATACTGCTGCTCGTCATGATCTGGACGGCTGGGGAGAGCACTCTGTTCACCCGGCTGTGATAGGGATCGAGTCAAAGGACAAACAAAGGTCTTCTAAACTGTTTGCTGTACTTCAAGTCACCCTTTACCCATCTATCTTTGCGATGAGATGTTGGATCTTAGGTCTCTTTCTCATAGGTGACCAGCAGCAAGGCAAGTGCTCAGAGCAACTAAAATCCAACTCGCATACTCTCTTCTTTACACAGCCTACTTCTAACACAAGGGATGCACTTGTCTGGCATCAAATGCTTTGTGCTAGACAATTAAGTAACTCCAGGCTTCTGTTCTCTGTGGCTGTTTTTTTTCCAGTCACCGTTCTGTTCTACTTATGAGATCTTTTCATTTTCTATGTTCCTGCTGAATTTCAACTTCTGCCCTCCTTTCAGGCCTGTTTTCGGTGCTCATCTGTGTTAATTCTGCGTTATATAGACTCAGTTTTTAAAGTTCTGCTAACATCCTCTAACTGAATAGGGCATTGCCCTTGAGTGGTGGGTGACAAACTGTGTCCGTTATATTATATTATAGCTATAGATACTACATATATAATATATATATATATCCATACACAAATAATAATAATCTTACTATATATATATAATTATATAATATATATTACTATATAGGATAATAATATTATAGTATATATATATACTATCACTATATATATATATTGAACATATATATACTATTATATATATACTAATATATATATATCATATATATATAAAATACGTACTTTGGAATACATATGTATATCATTATATATATTCATATATAAACTCATGAAAATATTATATATATACTATACTGATAGTATATATATATATATATATATATTATATATCTTTCTTTTCTTCATTTTCTTCTGATTCCCCAAGACTCGGAGGTAAGGGTGCGGCACAAGGCATCGGAAAAAAAACAGCAGATAGAACAATATGAACAAAAGTCGAAAAGAAAGCATCCACACCTGTACCGCCCCTCCCTTTATACCTTTTAGTGATAAACTCGTCGCAGTCAGAAACAAATCCACCCTAGAGCTTCAGACCGCGTCAGATCCTCACTATGGTAACAGCTCGTCAAGTGTAGGGCCTTCATCCTTCTTGCCTTAGGTGATCGGCCACAACATACCCGCTCCAACCCTTGCCCGATTACAGCCCCTATAGCACTCTCTGCTTCTCCTGCCGTCGTGCGCAAAGCTCACATTTTCTGCGTCCTGCAGAACATCCTTTACTGACATTCAATCCCACTCTTCTTTCTCTTCGTCTCCAGCGCCCGGTCGGTTCTTCCAAACGATACTCGACCAACGTATACATCCGCCCTTTAATCAACCGACCTATCATTTCATCCTTATCCACATGACCCTAAAACCATCTCAACATACTTCTCTCATTATATTCTCTCGTTTACGCTCCTTTCTATCACACCACACCAGCGATCTCTATACGTTCAACTTCCTTCATTTTACAATTCGTTATACATTGCCGTATATCAAGATTTGTCCATGCTCTGAACATCCATTGAATTTCAGATCTATTTCTCTTCATTCCAGACCATAGTCTCACTAACTATACAATAACACGGGTAACACATCATACCCTCATGTAAGACCCTCAGCGCCACTCAAGATTCTAGTCACTTTAGCACTTCACCAGATGATTTAATCTTCACCAGCCCACCTTCCTGCCGTTCACAACATTCCTAACTACACTCTTTCGACATCTCCGCGTCTCCCTTCTCATCCAACACTAGACCCTTA
Organism: Trachelipus rathkii; assembly: GCA_015478945.1. Classification (NCBI taxonomy): domain Eukaryota; kingdom Metazoa; phylum Arthropoda; class Malacostraca; order Isopoda; family Trachelipodidae; genus Trachelipus; species Trachelipus rathkii. The sequence goes on from JABUQX010077786.1 coordinate 1,882, forward strand.
ATAGTTTTAAACTCTAGAACCATCTTGTTCAGAGCTTGTCTCACCATACTAACATAACATTCACAATGAAGACTAGCCTCACTCACACACCATAACCGTCTACTCTTTGTCTAACTGTTTTACGTTTCGAACCCCTACCTTTTAACACACTGGCCACATCTTCTTTGCTACCAATCCCTCCTCAACTTCTCTTTCAGATTTCACTCAACAACAAACCAAATCGAATCCGCCAGTCATAATGATGGTAGGGCACGGCCTCCACTCATCTCCCAGATTTCTCCATTCAGTTTCTCATCTATACACCCTACTGCCTATTCCACCTCTAATTCTTGTCGCATACCCACATCCACTATAACTCAAACTTTGAGAACCAAGGAGACCAACTAACACAAACCCTGCCTCACTCCGCATACTTGCACGGAAAGACCATCCACTCTTTGAACCACCATCTATCTACATACGCCTCACTCATCGTCCGATGACGATACTTTGTCAGATTTCATTTGAAGTCCTACCAGCCAACACCATATAGCACTAACACATGCCATATAGCTTCCCTATTACTAAACACCGTTTCATGGCGCCTGTTGCAAAATTCATAAACCCATAAATACGATTCTATTCTTCATTCTCCCTCATTTCTTCTCGAATCATTTTGTTCACACTGTTCAAGCATTTCGATCACACACATCACTCCTACCATCGACTAACGCACACGTTTTTCACCAATCAGTTCCGTTCAGATTCATTTCTCCGACGCACCTCTTATCGGACCAAATTAACATCATACTATCGCCTGCCCCTTCAACACACTCATTTAAACTAAACATTCCCCTCTAATTTTCTACAGTTCCCCCTTATCCTTGAGTCATCCTTCACCAGCTTAATTCATCTATACTTGCAGAGCTCTTGTAACCCATTCTTCAAAATTCCCTCACTCTACCATAACCTTCCTCCTATATGAATAACCTCATTCCCCAGCACATACAGCTAGTACCGTCTGCACCATCAAATCACACCACACATTCCCTATCACCTCTTCGTTAATATTATGCTTAGCATACTATATCAGTATAGTATATATTACAGTAATTCATACATATCAGTAACTATAATTAATATTACTATATATATATATATACGCTATCGAACAATATGTACCATTACTATAGATATATAGTATTATATATATATATTAAAAGTAGCCTATATATATACTATATACTAATATTAAATAATATTATATCATATAGTATAGTAATACGAGTATATTATATTACTACCTACTACTATACTATATATTAGATTATATATATACCGGTAGTTATAACAAAGGTACTTACTTTTCTTGATATCTTCCTCTATTCGTTTGCGTTTGGTTGAAACCAGAAAAGGTAAAAAACCAACAGTCTATATAATAAATTATGTAAATAAACAAACATAATAATCATCGATAGCTTTGCTCAGTAAACTAACTCTTCTTCCAGAATGCACGGTAAACCTAATCAACTTACCAGCGACCTATTCCTTTTAAATAAACAATTTTACGTTATATTTAAAGATATATTTTCTACCTTACACTAAAATTTATTTTTATTAAACCTTGGGTCCGTTGTTAATCAAGTAATGTCTGCAGGCAAGACCTAGCCTTTTAAAGTTCTCTCCCACCGTATTAGTCATCATTAACTTAAGTCTTAACTTAATTACGCTGAAACAAGATATAAACACTTTAAAGAAAAAAAAACGCTAGCCATGAGGAATGTTTGTTTTTGATGCTTTTAGAATTGTTTTAATAATGTATTGTGTTGCTTTGTTGAGAGAGGAAAAATTAGCTATTTAGAAAGACTCTAGATTTATGATGTAAGTGTAAGCTTGCCAGTTTGCTTTCTTGTAGTTGACCATAAATATTATTGTCTTGTAATTCTTATCTTTTAACCTGTAATATTAAATCTATTATTAAAGCAGTTTTCGTTTTTGCATTTGTGCTTACGAAACATAAGAAATGCCAGAGTTTTCGTTCGTTTTTGTCAAACTTGGCGCAAAATCATAAAAATTGCTCACCAAACGTAGGGAATTTTATTTATTCTGTAAGGTCACTATTTCCCGTGCTTGCGAATTTAGATGGCCGCTTGGTAAGCCCGTTTGAATTGATAAATGTTTCATTCATTAATTTAAATCTTTAAAATCTAATTCTTCCAATCATTAAACTCCCATCACAATTAGGTGTGATCATTATTATTTGTAATACAAAAAAATTTGTAATTTTTTTCTATTCCTGTTTATTACAAACCACGGTGCTACTCTTTGAAAGCCTTGAGACCAATTCTTTGTAACGAGAAAGTAACTTTATGAGAAATCGCGGTCGTTTTTGCTTTTATGTACGATATTCGTTGTAAAACTGGGTAAGCAATTTCTCTTTAAAGGCGATTATGACTGATTGTTTCAAAGGGCGTGGAATATTATCAGAAACCGTTAAACGGTGAAAAACACTTAAACCATTGGTTTCATGAGATAAATGCCTATAAAGCAGTCGATTATTAAATTGTCAAGTCTATTTTACTTTTCCTTTCTCCCATATACTACTTATTAATATAGATGAGTGGAAGTATCATATCTGGTCCCTAAAGCTAAAGGAACTTGGTTAACGTTAGAGCATTTACATAGCAAATTTGATGCATTGTACGATGTTTCTGTTATCTATGAAAACACTGTAGATAAAAATGGCATTAGACACGTTTCTCCCCAGTTGGCAAGTAAGTTCTTGCTCTAGATTTTTCTTTGGGTTTTTGTAAGAGCAAAATTTCATTAGAGGTATTTTATGTGTTTCTGAATGTTGTTATTCTATTTTTAAAGTACTTTTTACTTTATAGTAACTTCATTATGTTGTTATCTGTAACACCCAAATGCTAACAAATTGAATTTCCAAACTCTGTCATACTCATTTACATGTTGCTTATGTTTATTGTTAGTAATATTTTTAGTATTATTATTATTAGTAGTAATTTATTGCACATATATTGTGCTTTAATTAAGTGAGTATTTAAATATTTTTGTGAGATTTTTATGGTGAGTAAAATCCACTTTTTTTTGCGGACTTTTCGTAAATGCGTGACGTATGTTACATTCACAAAAAATTCTAAATTTGCAATTCTGTTATCCTTCAATTCACTTTGTGTTATCATATGGCATGTGAATCTGACATTTAGCGAAACACATGTTACAGTTTAAATTTCATTCTCAATCACTAAAAAAGGAAATATACGAATATCAAAAAGCACCTAAAGAAAGTTTTCTGTTCAGTTTTGTCGCGTGTTTATAAAGCTTATTGAATCATCATCCGATTGATAATATTACACATATTAATTAATTTATAAATCTCTAAACCTTTTAATATAATAAATAATATAATAATAATAATAATAATAATAATAATAATAATACATAAATCATAATAATGATATAATATATAATCAATATACATTCATACTCATTATAATGTCAAACATTTTATAAAACGGGATGTCCCAAGCTTCATATTCATATAAGAAGAATTCCAATAAAAGACGTGCCCATGTCTGAAGAAAAACTCAAGATTTGGCTTCATGATCTTTTTGTGGAGAAAGATAGGTAAGTTAAACTATATTTAGAGTAAAATTTATGTACATTTTATTTACCTTGTATTGATGGGATGGAAACAATGTTTATTAGAAACAGAAACTGCTTTATAGGAAAAGAAGTGTTTTAGCTCACTGTGCTAATTACATTACCTTTATTTTGTATTAAAATTACAAATCAAAATAGAACTGCGTAAAGTTTGTCTAATTTTACATAGCATTTATTCTGAAGTAAAAACTTTCTGTGGGTAAAAATTATAAGTAAGAAAATTGATTATATGAAGATCTGAAATAGTCGAGTATACTGAAGAATATATTGAAATTTGTGTGTGGTGTGCTTGTTGGAAGACTAGAGTGAATTGTCTTATATCACGTTTTACGTTAATTAACAGGATAATTGAATGCATTATATTGCAGCCAATTTACTATTATATAATATAATCACTCTATATCTATATACTATATATATATATATATATAATATATATATACTATAATAATTTGTTCTACTGATAATAAAACTATATATATTATCTTACATATATTGATAAATTGCAGATCCGAAGCATGTGAGAGTATATTCAAGAATTTTTTAAATCATTTCTAGAGTTATGAAATAAAGTTTGTATGACTATGCGATATAATAAATGGGTGCTGTGAGAAGGTCAGATTAAGGGAAAATAGTGGTAATGAGGAAGAAAAGAACAGCTATGGGGTTAGAGGGGCAAGTTCAGTTAATTTACAGCATAGAAGTAGATTAAATGGAAGGGCCTGTTTTGGAAAGGAGCTGCCAAGCTAGATAATGAACAATGGAGGGATATTTCAAGAATTAAGAAAGCTGAAATAGGAGATACCGCAGTGGGTGACTGTCAGGGTTTTGTGAAGCTACAGGGCCAATTTTGGGCGTGCCGATATCGTATTTGAGGGCATGAGGATGGGTGCTTTCTTCTTCTTCGACTTAGGTCATGTTCTACTTAGCTATTCTCTTTCCGGTGCATGCTGCGCACCCTATCCCCAACCTGTGGAAATTCAAGGGGAAGATAAAGAAAGATAGGAATATGGCAAAAGATTTTGAATGTAGGAAAAATATGACATGAATCTGATGCGAAGTTCAAGGTTGGCTGTTGAAACACCTTTGATCAAAGACTATAAAGATAGAGAAAATGATTCGGAAGCCTAAAAGTGAAGGCATTGAGCTGCAGAAGGCATGAAAAGTATTATAGACTGAGAGGGATGAAAAACATGGTGATGGAAGCAGAGAAAGCTAGTGTGATTATTGAAATGAAAGAAATAACAAAATGAAATGAACGTTTTTGCAGCTTGAGGAATTTAATAATGGATATTAAAAATCTTGAAAGCTTTCAGCAGATGAAGCTTAATAAGAATTATTACTTGTTCATATAAAATGTATCGAAAAGAAATGTAACATGGGTTTGCTATTTTTCTCATTTTTATATTTTTGACGATCCTCAAATGAAATGTTTGTGTTAATAAAGAGGAAAATTTTTATTTATTTTCTACGAATTTACTTTTTTTTTTTTATACTAACATTTATTTAACGTGGAAGACATTAAAAATAAATTTTTATGTAGTAGAAAAAAGCTTATTTTATTAAAATTTTGACCATTTTTTCTAGATTGATCGCGCCTTTTTTCAGTAAAAACGAAGAGGAACGACGGTGTGCGGAGAAGAAATTAATTGGATCAGTATATCGTTCCAATTTTAAATCGGCCCAGTCAGCTTTTTTGTTCTTCTCCCTTTTCAGTATACCTTTCGCTTGTACTTCAATAGGACAAAAACTTTATCTTCAAATTATTGTTTATGGTACTTTAGGATCATATGGTTGGCTTGCAATTAAAGCCGTTATGTTGATTCATTCCTACTATATTGATGATTTTATTCATTATTATCTATTTATTGATTATCTTATCTGATTATTATTATTATTTATCTATTATTAAAAACAATTTCTTGTTTACCAATATATGTCATATTGTATAATTTCAATTGTACAAAAAAGTAAAGATGTTATATTATATTATATATTTATTATTCATTTATTATTTATTATATTATGATTATTATTATTATTATTATTATTATTAGTACTTATTACTATGATATATATGAAGAAAAGATACCGGTTATAGCTATATGAAACATTTTCTGACTGTTTTAACTTCATTTACATTATCATTTAGTATATATTATTATTTATTATTATTATTATTATTATTATTATTATTATTATTATTATTATTATTATTATTATTATTATTATTATTGTAGACTGATGATAGTGCAAATGTAAGTAGATGGGAAAGCCAAAAGAGAGAGTAGTGAAAGCTCCTCGTTAGTAAACTAGCCATTCATTGCCGCTTTGCCAGTGTACAATAGTACTACTGTACATAACATTACAGTGTACAGTAGGAGTCTTTTTCGCGGGAAGTTGAAGTTAAAATAAAGAAAAAGACTAAGCTTATTGGAGGGAAATATAGAAGAGGACGAGGTCTATGTTTTGTATTATGAAGGACCTGATTGATCATTTTTGATTTTGGGAAGGGAAAATATTAGAGAAAGAAATGAGTCCATAAAAAATAGGTTAAAAAAATTGCATAATTTTTAAAAAATTAAATGTTTTGAGAAGTTCGAGAAACAGCAACAAAATTAAAGCATAATACTAGAAATCACGGTAATGTAATAATTATACGTGACTTTTGGCATCTTTAAAACCATTCAGTTATTCATCCTTTATTTGTGGGGAAAGTTTTATTTTTAATAGCTTTGTTGATTATGAAGTTAAGATGTTCTTAACAGAGGAGAAAAACAAGGAAATTTTATCCTTGTTAATGCTCTTAAGAAAGCTGTTGAAAATAAAACTTATGAATTATCAAGACCATTAATCCCACTAGTGAATAAAACTCATATTATTTTTAATTATTGCCGATTCTTTTAAATAATAGTGTTGTCGCTTGTTTGATTAAAATAAATTATTTTAAGTAGCCTCTCGAGACAGTTAAAAAGCATCCAGCTCTATTTATTAATTTTTTTTAAAAAAAAAAAAATGACAATTTTGTTTCGAAAAAAAAAATTTTTTAGGCTAACAAAATGTTTTATACATTCCGAAATATAATTCCTTGCAGCTACTTACCACCATTAGGGAATTCCCTATTCAAAAAAAGAAATTCTGAAAATAGTTAAAAATGGTCTTTGTATTTTAATATTGGTTTTCTTTACGCGCACTTTTGATTTAACTCCCATTTTTGACTTAGTTTCGCTTAAAGATGAGGTAACACTTTATTGACAGAAAGCTAAAACTTGATATTAACACACGACATAATTAATCGTGATGGCTTACATTTTTTTGCTATCTATTAAAATGAAATAACTATTATACGCACTCTTAAGTAGTGGCACCAGAAATTGGTCATTATCTGAGTTCATGGATCTTGCGAAATTTAATAACTCATCATTCATTATCAAAAATTCTCTTTTGAAACTTTGTACAGATTACTTACTAAATTACCTGCCAATATTTTTTTTCGGCGTCATTAATTATAGTAGATATGTGTTTTTCACTATTCTAGGCATTGGTTTAAGATTGCGGACATTGAAAGCTTCAATGCGATTTATATGTTTTGTCTTAGTTCTGTTATCATATGGTCGCTTAGCTACATTGATATTTTTTTTAGTTTCTCACCGTTATTTTAACTAGATTATGTTGTCCAATAATTACTATGGATTTATTATTTGATTGAATGCATCATAATGAATAATAGTTATAAATAAATTAACCGTAATTTATGTTGAGTTTAGTTTTTTTATTTTACTTATTAAAAATAATGTTTCGCATGTGTGTTCATGAGTAAAATTTAAAAGCTTATATATAATTATTATTATATATATTACTAATTAATTATATATATATAATAATCATATATAATATATTATATTATAATTATCTATATCTAGTTATATAGTTATTATATATATATATATATATATATGATATACTAATCATTATAATATATATATATGATAATATAATAACCATAATCGGTTTTTGTGTGGGCGCGAATGCTGAAAGAGAGTTGACGAGGATTGGAGCAGGGGATTGGCAGGGTGTGCTTGTTTAAAAGTAGGGGTTTGAAATTAAACGTTGTTGAAGAGGGAAGTGCCTCGGTGTGGAAGTTTATGGTTGGATGGTGATCTACCTAAAAACAATTTGTCTGATTTTAAATATTTAGGATATATGTTGGTTGAAAAAGAATGATGAGTGGCCAGTGTAGTAGGAAATGGTTGTGAATTGGTAGGAAGGTGGCTGGCTGGTGCAATTAATCAGTTGTGCGATGTAAAGGGACTAATTCTGAGGTGCGTTAGAGTCTTACATGGTGGTATGTTGTTACCTGTATAATGTAGTATAGTAGCGAACTATGGTCTGGAATAGGGATATAGATCTAAAGTACAATGTTTTCAGACGAGACAATCTTAGGGGTCGTATTAGGTGTTGGAGAAGAATTGATAAAATGAGCGAAAACGCATTAGGGAGTTGTGTGGTGTGAAGCAAAGAGTAAACGAGAGAATAAATGAAAGTACATTGAGATGGTTTGGTCATGTGAAAGGATAGATCGATAGTGGTGAGTGTGTTGGAAATCGACCGGCTGGGAGGCCAAAGAAAACAAAGTTGGATTGAGGTCAGTAAAGGAATGCCTGGAGGAGAGAAATGTGAGGTTTGACAGAGCGAAAATAAAGGCTGCATACCTCAGGAGTTTAGAATTGCTGGGTTTTTGTGAGGGGATATGGATTTTGTCCCCACCGGGTCAAGGAATGGTCATAGCTGAGGAGTCCCCGTCGCGGTTCCCGGTGAGCCCTAGGGTATATTTTTCTGACTGTGACGAGTTCTCACTTAGGGTATAAAAGGGTCAGGAAGACTGGGCTTTCTTTTCGACTTGCGTCATATTCTTCTGCTACTTTTCTGTTTCCAGTGCATTTGACGCACCTTAGCCCCAGTCTGGGGTAAGAAGTGTGAGATGATATATATACATATATATATATAGTATATATAGAATACTAGTATATATATATATACTATATAGTAGTATATCTATATTATCATTATATTATATATTATTATATATATAGATATATATATATATTCATATTAATTATTCATAATGTATTCAGGTGAACCAATCTCAGGGTGTGTTTCGGTGTGAGAATGATGATATAAGTGCGAGGAATGATACGTCATCTAGAGAGTCTGTGTCGGTGTGAAGAAAGCGGATAAACTCGACGGAGAAATACAATGAAAGCTACGTTGAGATGGTATGCTTACATAAATTGGCTATGATAGTCGGTTGGTTAAGCTGATGCATATAGCGGGTGAGTGTGTTGGGAATCGACCTGCAGGAAGACCAGACCGAAGAAAAATGGGATCGAGTCAGTAAAGTGAATCCTGGAGGAGAGAAAATGTGAGCTTTTGGCAGATCGCAGAAGAAGGCCGCCATAATAGGAGGGCAATGGTGGTGGATTTATGAGGGGTATGGTTGTGGCCGACCTGCCAAAGGATGAACCCCAAACTGACGAGATGCCGATAGGTGAGGGTCCGTCGCTGGTCGCCGTGAGCTCTACGGGTGGATTTTCTGACGGCCGGCAAGTTTCTCGACTAATAGGTAATAAAGGTTGGTGGTAAGGGCTGGGCTTGTCTTTCGACCGGTAATATTTCTTCTAATACTTTTCTGCTTTTCCGGTTGCATGTCCGCACGCACCTTGACCAACCAGTCTTTGGGTGGAAAGAGGTCAGATGATACTATAATATAATATAATTATATAATATATATATATATATATTATACTATATATATTATATATGATATATATATATATATGATTATAGTATATATACTTATATTACGTCCAACTCGATTATATATATAGTAGTATATATATTATAATATATTCATCATCAACTGTCCCTTGGTTCCCAGACTGGAGGCTTAGGGTACGGCAAAAACAATACACCAGAAATCCCGAGGCATGGCGATGAGCATTCGTGTAGACAAAAATGAGTCTGTGTAACGAGAGACCCAACCCAGCCCCACTTATATAAATATATATATACCTAATATATATATTATATTTATATATATATATATACTATATATATATACATTATATTATCACTATTATATTATATATATATAGTATATATAATATATTATATATATATATATAATAGCATTCTATCTATAATATCATATATATGGCCAGGAAAAATGCCTGTATTTGCATGCCTCATACCATGTCTAGTTGCCCGCCTACGTAAGCGAAATTTGTATCTTTCTAGATCGGTTCTGAATCCGTCTCGGGTACATGGAATGTTTAAAGGAGAGAGAAGATGGTGATTAGAATGGTATTTGGAAAGGGTCTAACAAATTCTTGACTTGCTCTTCTGCTGATGAAACAAGATGGAAAGGAAGCAGGAAGCATGAGTGGCGTGGGATGAATGTGTTCTGCGTTGCCTGGAGGGAGAGGAATGAGAAGTAGGAAAAGAGTCTTGCGATTTCTGATAAAGGTGACCTGTGTCATAGAGCTATGAGGGATTTTGTTTGTGGGTTACTAGAAATACTAATGGTAATTTTAACACTAGTTTTGAGATGGTAATCTCGGTATATTGTGGGGCTATAAAAGATGGTTAATCTGAAGGGTGATTTTGAGGGTAGTTGTGGACTTTTCTGGATAATCCTGAATGGATTTGTTCTTAGGACCAGGGTGAAGTAGAGGCTTTTTCAGATTTATTTTACTAGCTGCGACTACATGGCTGGATACCATTTGTATCGGAAAAAGCTGATTGTTATAACAGCGTGCTTTGGGGTGTGGGGAGTGAAAAATTTGGAGAAATAGTAGAAAGGTGAGCTTGAGCGTCTTTAGCAGAGATAGAGTTTGTTGTGTGTGTAAGCGAATACATTTTGTCTTGCACAAGAGTACTCATAAAGTATACGTGAGTGGAGATTCGTTACATACTGATAAAGAGTTTGCAACGTTAATGAATTTGATTTTGTTCGCTGAAGGGAGATGCTGAAGTAATGTGATGGATTGAGTAACTCCGGTTTGAGGCTGCTTCGACAGGCATATGGGAATAGACATCAGACTTCATGTGTTGGTTTTTATATAAGTGTTAAGTCTAAGCGGAGCGTAGACATGGAGGAGAACGGGGAATACTGGGGTGGGAAGTGTGAGAGTTAAATACTTTGAAATTTTCTTTGAACAAGGTTTAAGAAAAAGGGAAAATTCATTAATTCAGTTTAAAATAACCGTCTTCATTTAACCTTCTTAACCATCTCACTCGAAATTCTCCCTTTTAATTCCTTAACTCTTTCCCCTCCATCCAATTCCTGCTCAATTGATGTCTTGCTTAAAACCACATGATGATATGATATTCCCATCCCACAAACCCCCCTCCAGATTTAACGTCCAACGCATACTTCAACATTTCCTTTTCATCAACAAATCCGATTCCAATTTCATTTGCATTACCACTCTACCTACCCCTACTCTCTGTATACTTTGTGAATTGACTCTTGTCGCCCGAAGAAATGCTATACCTCTCTCATGGACAGAAATCAACTCACCTTTACCTACCCAGTAATCTCATTTTCTTCCGCACACTCAAAGGCATTAAGTTCCACACCCAACACAATGAATCTAAAGCTCGCTACCCACCCGTTCAAGAAGAATCATTTAGATTACCCCAGGATAGTTAATCTGCCTTCAAACATCACCCTGCAGATTTGAACCATATGTTACAACCACACATACCTTGACCTTTTTGAAATTTAAATTTAACCATTAGAATTCTAGTACTCACATAAATAAAATCCACCATAGCTTTGTGCCACAGGTCACTCATCAGAATCGCAACTCCTCTCCATTTCAGCACACACATTTCACACCACTCTCTTCATCACCTTCCTTTTCAATATTGGTGTTCAGTCGACAGCAGGCATAATTCAAATTACCCTTTTGATAACATCCATAAACCTCTCTCTTCTCCCTTCCATTATTTCCTATTGAGATTCCAATTGTGCCCACGACGATCATACAATAGGTCGCTTACAGAGGTCATGACCAGGTCAGAGGCCTATGTAAGCATTCCTAGCAAGATATAAGTGGGAGCGGGTCGCCAACCCAACTACCACTGTCCCTTTAGTCGCTTTCTATGACACGCAGAACATACGCTGTGGGAATTCTTTCTCCCCTCCACACATGGATACTTGAAGGAGGTGTTGTCTATAATAGTCATGGTCTGTTTGCTTTGCGATACTGAGAACCTACTCCCGTGTAAGAAGAGGTGGATACGAGTTTTCTATGATGAGGAAACGTTTTTTCACTTCGGTGCTGCAAACTGGCTTTACTTACGGTTGTAACTCTTTACATCCCAGGGAAATATTACTGTTTTAATGGGAGGGATTTCTGGGAGTGTGTAAAACGCATAACCAAAGTAATTCTCAATGGCATGGAGGTTTACATTCCATTTTCTTTCCCTTCAACTAAATCTAACAAACGTTGGTTCAACTCTGCTTGTTCTCGTGCTATTCGTTGCAGAGACGCTACCTAAAGGAATTACGGACCTCTTCAAATTCCAGAAACGTTTCATTCCGGAAATCTGGAACAATTATTTGTGACACTAAAAATTCCTATCTCCGTAGAAAATACAAAATATCTTTTTGGGTCCTCTTCCTTAGGCTCCTTCACTCATTTTGCTTAATATTTCAACTCTTACCTTTGTTTCATCCTTATTCTCTCCTCTAATATCTATCGACGACACAACTCCCTTTATGCCTTCTGCTAAAGCTGAATTAGACCATTCCGGACCTATTCCTACTTCTCCATCGCCCTCCAACTCACTTATGGCTGTTATTGTAATTTCTTATGAAGATTGTATTTCTGCTCTCTCTGGGCTTAACACTAATAAGGCATACGGTCCTGATGGTATTTATTACGTGGTTCTTAAAACTTGTGCTTCCGAACTTGCACCCTGCCTTGGTAAACCGTTGCGCTCAGTCAACCTGTGGGGAACCCTCTTCACGCTCAAACTATCGTCCTTTCGCTCTAATTTTTATTTCTAAATTTTTGAATCTATCCATAACTAGAAGATTTGGAAACTTCTTAATTCTTACAATCTTATTTCTGATCGGCAGTGTCTCTTTCGTAAGACACGCTATACTATCAATTTACTTTCCGATTCTTGGTCCTCATCCATTTTGCATTTCGGTGAATATTTCGTTGTGGCACGAGACATATCGAAATTGTTCGATAGTCTCGCACAAATTTCGAAATTTTCCTCTTTCAGAATCTATCATCTCTGATTTACTTTCCGATCATTCTATAGAAGCTGTTGTAGAAGGCCACCGTTCATATTTTGAATCTATAAATAGTGGTGTTTCTTAAGGTTCTGTCCTATCCTCAAACCCTCTTCTTTTAATTAAAGACCTCATCACCTATCCACTCCTACGCTGACTACTCCACTCTTCATTTCAATCCTTTCATTTTGAAAGACTTCTCTACCAACGGCAATTAACTCGCACTATAGAGCAGTGTTTCTCAAAGTGGGCGATAACGCCCCCTTGTGGGCGCTGGAGGCCTAGAGGAGGGCGGTAAGGGGCCTAGAAAAAAATGGGGGGTGTTAAAGTGGTTTAAAGGGGCGATGGCTGATTTGTAATTTACTCTACTTAATATTTTAAAATTCACTGAAATTAAAACCTACCTACTACACAACACCGTAATATATTAGTAATTTGGTTCAACCGTACAACCACTCATGGATTGTTAAATTTCAGTTTATTACTATATATAATATTATATATATATTATATTATATACTAATATATAGTATATATATATATATATATATATATATATATATATATATATATATATAATATATTTATAGACATATAAAATATATATAATATATATATATAAATATATTTATGTTTTATAAAGTATATATATATAATATATTATATATATAATATCATTAATATATATTATATTATATAATATATAATATATATATAATATATATATATAAATTATGATATATATAGCTATTATATAATATATATAATTACTAATAATCAATATATATATATAATAATATATATATATATACTATATAATAATATATAGTATTATATACCTATATTACTAAATATTATACTAATATATATATTCAATAATCATTTATTTTCATAATATACAAATATATATATCATCGTCCTAGGTTTTTAAGTTTTGGTAAAGTAGAAAAAAATTGGGGGGCGCGCTGTGGAAAATAAATTAATCTTATAAAATTGCTGCATCGATCAAATGAAATGGCACCTAGGAGAAACCAAAAGAGGCAGCATCCAAAAGAACTATTCTTCTGAGCTTTCGAATTAAATGCCTCATACTTCATAACAAAAGGACCTTCCCCTTCAAAAACACCCAACTCAAATTTAAGTCTGTCCTATCAATGTATTCATTCGGGGAGTGGTTGTCTTTTTCTCGTAACTTCGTAGTTGGAAGAATCCACTATTTACTTCTGTTTCGAAAATTAAGCTTTCGGAATGGTTGGGTTGGCGTTGGAGGAGGCGCGGTAATCGCGTTTACGTCTTCTTGATGGATGTGTGGCTTTTACCAGCATTCTGTGGCTGCGGCTCCACTGCAGCACTAGGTCATCTCCAAACTTGAAACCAACGAGCGGTCCGTCTTCCTCATGACTTTCTCGTGCTACTTATTCATGATCATCTTAAACCTCCACCGCAACGCTTGAACTCTATTGTCACCTCTTTCTTTACCTCGCTTTGATGTACATGTATATAGCGTCTGATCATTATCTGATATGCCATACTTACAATGTGACGCTTGTTCTTCTTCCTAACTACCTTGTCCATTTCTGCCAGCACCTGCTCTATCTTAACACAGCTCCTATCCCATTGTCTCTATTCCCACACGCCGCGTGATCCCAAGTCGCAGATTTCGCATATACCTCGCTGTGCAATCGCTCAACTTCTACACTGGGTCCTATCACATTAAGGGTAAGTATGTAGGCCAGCTCACTTTACCTTTATTTTCCCGACTACCGTTGACTTGCACACTTATTAAGACGTCTTATCATCGTAGGGCATTGTGGCCGATATCTCTTATATGATTGGAGTTGGCTCTGCGCTTTTCGCAATTCTCCCCCCACCATCTGGTTGGACATTTTGGGTGACCTTCCTGGCATTTGTCCACATGCCGATATATAATATATATATATATATATATACTTATATATATCAATATATAGTTATAAATATATATATATATAGTATATATATATATTATATATAATAGTAATAATATAATATTAGATATATACTATATTATATATATATATTATATGATATATCAACATATACTAGTGGTAGGTGTTTTTTTAATGCCTAGGAGCTCTTCAATAAAGGGGATGGTAGGGGCTTAGGGCTTTCCGTTACGACTCCGTCTGTGTTCTATACTATATTTTCTGTTCTCGGGTATATGTTGCGCACCTCACTCCCCAAGATGGGGAATGGAGGTAGATGATTATATTGCATTTTTTTTAGTTTTCAGTATTTTGCTATATTTGTGAGGTTCTTGATTTGATTTTTTTTTGCTTAGGTTTTGAGAAGGAATTCGAAAGGCATAAATGATTACTTTTGTTTGTCACAGCCTTACAAGCGACCCGCTATAATCGTTGTTCGATTTACATCTTCAAATTAGTTCGTTCTTTTTTTTACTGACATTTTTTCTCTATTACATTTCTTTAACTTTGCATTACTTTCCTCGAACATGCCAATCAACTCACAGGATTAAGGACCCTTTGCCACTTCTGCTTAACCTGCTTCATCCCGTCGTGTGTTTTATATAGTTTTTTTTTCGTAGCTTCTAAGCGCCGCCCAAGACTCCATAACACTTTAGATCCTTTTTTTTTATTGTTTTTATGAACCAGTTTTTATATTGCTTGTCTGTCAAACCAAGCTCGCAACATCCATTGTTGACCTACATCGTCAATCAACTATTACGCCGGATTATGGTGCCTACTGTCTGGTCTCTTCACCCAAACCAGACGCCCCATCGCCACCAAACCTCCCATTCGTCGACACAGCTGCCAGCACCTAAAACACCCCCCCCCCCACACACCCCACCACCCAACCCCGCACCTCCCAGATAGTAATGAAAATTGGATATGGTTAAATTGATAGTTTATGAAAGTATTAATTTTACAGAACCTCATTCGATAACTCCACCCAAACGACTACCCATTCCGACCCTTCCTCACTCCCCATCTCTCTCACTCACCCAGTCTGCCTTCCCTCCTCCCCACCCACATCCCGCTTCTCCCCACCCTCAACCATTCTGAACCTCTCCTAACACCACTTACCACCACGCCAATACACAACGCAACAAAACCATCTTTTTTCTACTCATACCAGCACATCCAACGCTCACCCCGTTCACCCCCACCCCGCCCCCATCAATGAGCCCTCTCGCCTGCATCTACTATTCCTTAGATCGCATGACCCCCCTGTCCCCACCTCACTCCCCATCACTCAGTCCTCCTCCCCCTACCCGCCTCCCACCCCACTTTCCTGCCACCCCCTCACTCTCTTCCCACCACCACCTCCGCCCAATCTTAATCCTTCCATACGCGCTCACCACCACTAACTCTCTCTTTTCAAAACCACCACACCCCCCATAATCCTCTTCTCCCCCCCAGGCTCACACCCTTTCGTGCCTTTCACCCAACCACCCTTCTCACCTCTACCACCTTTGCACCACACCCCACCCACCCTCCACCTCCTCCGATATCACCCCCCCAACCCCCCTCCCACCCCCACCCCCCTACCCCCTACCTATACCCTATTCCTTCCCTTACCCCTCCACCACCTACCCCTCCCCCCCCCCCCCCTATACCCCCCACCCTACCCCTCACTACCTACCCTAGCTACTCACCCAACTTACTATCACCTACCCTCCAGCCTATACCTATATCACCTCTCACCTACTACCCTACCGCTACCCCCTCACTACCACCCTACCCCTACCCCCTACTCACCTATACCCCGATGCCCCCTAGCTACCCTACTCCACCACCACCTACTCACTACCTCAAACCCCTACCGCCCTATATACCATATATCCCATATACCCCCCTACCCATCCATCCACCATCTATAAATACCCTACCTGACTACATCACTACCTCCCCTCACCTCCTCACCCTCACTACCCCCTATACCACACCTCACTACTCACCTAACTCACTCACCTCCTATCCACCACCTCACTCTCCTCTCATATCACCTCACCACCTCCCTTCTCAATTCCCCACAGTCACCCATCAAATCCTCCCTCCTCTACTGCACACCTCAACTCCTGCTCCCTCCTTACCCACCTCTTAAAGCTCCACCCTCACCGCCCCCTCACACCCACCACCACCCACTCCACACCCTACCGCGCTCTCCTCACGCCCCCACTATTGTGACCCTCACCCTTCCAAGTTGATCCCATTCCCACAACACCATCGCATACCTGCTTTGCCCCCAATCCCTGTGCACTTACAGAAAACACCCACACCATCACACTGCCCCGTACACCTAACAAGTCACCCGCGGCTCCCCAACCACAGGTCTTTGCCCCGCTCAGCCCCCCATCTCAACCTACATCCTCCCACTACTTACTCATCTCCCTATATTCCATTCTCACACCCTCCAACTCTCCCACTACCTCTCCACTTCATCCTCACTCACCATCCCCTCCACCCACTCTTCCCCCACCCCTTACTCCCTCCCCTACCCCATCACCCCTCCCCTTCTCATCCCCCCCCTGATCTAGACCCACCGGGCCAACCACCCCACCACACCCGCTGCATGCCAGCCCAAACCGCTTTTGGGGAACTGAAAGAGATTTAAGAATGAAAAAATATTACAAACGAGATAAAAAAGTATTAAAAACCTAACTTACACCCCAAACAAATATTACAACAGCGAGAGATAAAAGCTGTTAATTTATTTTGTACTGATCTTTACATAGCGTGATGTGAGCACATGCATTATAATTCTCCGACATGTGAGGGGCAAACGGTAGAACTATTCCGAGCCTGACAGATCGGTAAATATGACTTCAATTCATTATTCATTCATATTATTCATTATTATTATTAATTATTATTATATAATTATTATTATTGTTTATTATTAATTACTATTATTATTATTATATATTATTATTATTATTATTATTATTATTTTATTATTATTGTGTTATGACGATTTAATAGTGAAAAGCTCTAACCTCTAAATTGGATTTTTTGTTGAAAAGAGAAAGCATTGTATGGTGCTAAGTTTAGCCACTTCATTCCATGTTGTTGTTATCAAATGCTTATGAATACCATAATAAATAAATAGTAACTAAGATTTTATTTACATTTTTAATACATTTGATAAAAGAATAAATGTAAATAGAAAATAAATATCTTGTTGATAATTATCAACCTTTTTTAAATGAATGGTAATTTATTATTATTATTATTATTATTATTATTATTATTATTATTATTATTATTATTATTATTATGTTATATTATTATTATAATTATTATTATTACTTTTATTATTATTATTATTATTATTATTAATATTATTATTATTATTACTTCTATTTTTTTATTTATATTATTATTTTCCGCTGAAATTTGTCATTGATTATATTAGTTTAGCAATATATTAATATTTGATTTAACGTGTATATTTGTGTATGAAAAAATTAGTTTAATAAATAGAAAAATAACCTTTTTAGTAATATCCTGTAGTAGTTTCTGCATTAATTTTACTACTTTTTTTCAGGCTATACCCTCAAATTCATAAGTTCAATGTATCTTCATAAATCGAAAGTCTAAGTGGGAAGAAAGATTGATAACCTTATTTATTTTTTTTTATAAATTTCACCTCCACTCACGCACATCCCTATTCAGGGAAGGGAATTAAAGAGAGAAAAAAAAAAGAGGCAAACCCACCCACACCTAACCCAACGCAGATTTCAGATGGTCATAAATTTAAGTTTTGAAATAAATATGGTGAAATACATGAGAAACATAGATGATGGTAAAGAATTCAATTAAACAGATGGGCAGGAAAGGAGAGGCACCGCAGCAAGCAAGTCTGGAATTTTCAATCTCCTCACAAACCTAGTGTAAAGACGGCGTCGCAATGGTGGTGGAATGCGAGAGGTCAACTCCCTCTAAACATCTATATAAAAGACAGAGCTCACCAATGTCACAAATAAAGGGTCAAGGGAGTTAGAAAGTAGGGGGTAGTTTATCGATTTATTAGCCTTAAACTCGACAACCCTCTCAAAATGATGGGTAAACCTAGAGCCCTACACCCCACCAGATGTCTCCTTATAAGGGTGAATAAGGCCTTTATGCATGTGGAGCAACTGTACCTAAAAAAAGAATTTTCTCAGCCTGAACAGAACATTCAGCTTTTTTGACACCGCTTTAGGACAAATCAAAAAAAATGAAAAAGATAACCACTCCGACTCGGATTTTCTTGAAATTTTCTATATGGCTGGTTTTGGGCGAAAAACGCACTGGTTTACGTTAAAAAAATTGTATGATCAACGGTTCTCCCATTAGGGGCCCCCCAAAATTGAAGATCTCCAAAACCCCCACCGTCTTTGAAAGTCTGTAGAATTTGAATGGTTAGACATAGACCATATATTGTATATATTTATAATCAGCATGCTTATAGCTTTCATCTAAAACTAAAATCCGACCTCTAACATATTTGGAGGAAAAATTTCCCTAAATCTCCCCCAATACCGGTGGACATTAAAACCCAAAATTTTTATATAAAAATTTGAAAGTTGCCTTCCTTACCATTATATTTACGGAAAAAAGTGGATATAGAGCTGTATCTATTTTAATTTTTGCATTTTTCTATCGTATTGGCAAAAAAAATAATACCCAAAAAAATCATCCATGGTGGTCAGACCCATTTTCTTTCAGAAAAAATAAACTACAATACTTCGCAGTGGATTGGTAAGGCTTGGCAATAACTGAAATGTACAATTTTTTTAACCTTTATTTGCAGTTCACGCTACATACAACATAAAACGTTTCGTCCTCATGCAAATAATAAAAATTCTAAACTTAATTTTATTTATATTTTCAGATATATTCTCTTCATTTAAACCAGACCTGTAGATACCACAGGTCAATACTTAATTAAATGATTTTAAAAGGAAAGAGACTAAGATTACTTGATTGCTAGAACGTAGTGTTCTAAGAAGGTAAATCCAAATGTTTTGAATAAATAATAAGGTATTTTATTTGACTAATGATGTAGGAAACCCTTAACCACATATAACGGTTTTAGAATCCTCAAACAGGTACTAATATTAAGCACATCTCATTAATGCTGATAGTCGAGGGTATGGATAAGAAAGCAAATTAAATATAATTATTATTATCATTATTAAAACACATTAACATTGATAAGAATCACATAATAAAAATTTAATAAAAAAGTTGCAACTTATTAAAATTTTAATAGCCGCAATATATTTTAATTAAAATTTAAATTTGTATTGATAAAAAAATAAAGCTAATCATTGGTTTATTAAAAAATATAAGGTACAGAAAATTGAAATTATGACAACCAAATATCACTACAAAACTTACTAATCTAATGATACAAGCCAAAATTAATTTGAATAAAATTGAAATTTTTATGACTTTTAATAGTCATGCAAAACGTACATATTAAGAACTTTCAGTAAAGAAACTGCTTGCTTATGTTGTACAATTGTCTTTTGAATTTGAAGGGAATGTGAATTAGTGGCAGGTGATGCTCTGAATATGCCTAGATTTGGAGAGGAGCGAGGCGAGTGAGATGGAATTGTCAACTTTCAAGAAATAATCTAATGAGAAATTGGTTAAATTTTTTGCGTAAATCTATTTATTTGTTTCAACACTAAAATTAAACATCAAATTTAAATTTGAATTAAAAATTACTCGAAGTAACAAAAGTGGAATAGGATATACTTTTTTTTAAAATTAATTAATACAAAAGCAGAACTAAGCCTCTACTACTAAAATATTGATTATTTCAAATGTTTGCATTTAATATGACATCAGAATCGCTTGGTCTATAAAGTGGACTCCTCAAATTGTTGCATGGAGTTGGGAACACGTATCAGCTGTTTCTCTCTTCCCATGTATGAATCGTATTACCTGCAGTTGACGCTACCTCCCAATTTCAAGTGCTAATAGTGATGTTTAATAGTGATATTTTTTTAAATTAATGTTAATAGGGCTAGTAATGGTAATTATTAGTGTTGTTGTTATTCTAATAGTGTTAGTATTAGTGAAGGTATTTTTTGCTTATTATGGTAGTGTTATTCTAATAGTGTTAGTATTAGTGAAGGTATTTTTTGCTTATTATGGTAGTGTTTATATATATATTAGATTATTATATATTATATATAGATATTATATATATATATAGTATATATTTTATATTATCATATATATATAATATATATATTATGATTTATATTCTTTTTTTAATTTCATATTTCTATAAAAGCGTCCGATAGCTCAGCAGTATAGGCACTCGCAACAAAGCTAGGTGTCCCAGATTCGTCATTGGTGGGTCGGAGAAATGTGATCTATTTCTCTTGGGCTTGGCTTCGTGCTGCCTTCGTACGTTAATTGAGTAACCCCCTCCTAGGATTAAGGCTGTCGTGCGTCGGTGGTTTTTTATCTTCTGTATCATATTCTATAGTAACTTATTATAATATCTATATATATATATATATTATATATATATATATATATATATCTTTAAAAAATAATATATAATTATTATTATAATATTATATATATATCATAGCTGGGCATGCCGCAACGATTTTCGGCTATTCGGCTAATCGGCTACGCAGCACTATCAATTCTTATAGCCGTAGTCGTAGCCGAAATTTTTTTTTAAACGAGCCAACGACGCACTGCATTTTTCCGCGGCTATCGTTTCGGCTATGGAATTTTTTTAAATTAATTAAGTGAACCCTAATTCCGTTCTCCCTGATGACAAGTCACTTTCGAAAACGGGTTTTATATTGGTATGAAAAGGGCGTGGCATTGTAGTGATAAGTGTGTAATAATATTTTCAGTCTTAGTTCTATACTAATACGAATAAGATGTGTCAAAATCTAAAAGAAGAAAAGTGCAACCTGTTTTAAACACGCAGTTTTATTCAAAATTCCTTTGTATGTTAAAAAAATGTTTCTTATTTTTATTAATTAGGTACTTATTATTATTATGTTACTCACAAATTAAGTATAATTATTAAATTACTATTTATCTGGTTAAGTAGTATGATTTATAAGTATTTAATTAATAGTAAAAATATATATATATAACAAAATAATAATAATATATATATATATAATATATTATATATTTATATATATAATATATATATATTTATATATATTATATATATAATATATATATATATATATATTATATATTGTTATATTATCAATTAGATTTATATTTAATTATAATTTGAAATTTTTAATTAAATATTTGCAACAAAAAATAACATTAATTTTAAAATAATTAAATACTGATTAAGTTTTGATGACTAGGACAGAGGTGTTTCTGGAGACAGTTCAGCCGCTGCAGTAGTAGCTTAAGGAGCAGCTCTCCATTTTTAAATGAGAGCTGTGACATGGACATGCCAGAGATCTCATTACTGAGTCCTGTCACTGTAACTTGAATTTTGTGAGGAGACGTAGGGATCCTGGGATACAGCAAGAAGGGCATCGAGGATGCGTCAAAGAGTTGAACAGCTATTTGTCACTCTGTGAGAGGTAGAAACTCGCTCATGCTATATGGTGTGTGTAATCACAGGAAAAAGCTCAATTTTTTCTTGATTAGACTATAAGTAACCAAATTAATTACTTGTTATAATAAATTATAGTATAATTAATTTTTTGAATTTTTTCATGATTGAAAAATTTAAAATATGAATTACAATAGTCAAATTCAAAAAAAAGTTAAAAACTTATTTATTTCAGTTTCTTCTATCTTTGAAAAATTTTGAGGACTGATGAGAAGTTTTGATGGGGTGTTCTTAGGAAGAATTCACTGGTGTTGCAAGTGTAAAACATCCTGCTGCAAAGGGAAGAAGGGCTTTCTACAGCACCAGCACAGGGTCCCACCTCAAGCAGCATTACAAGCTGTAATGTTTAAATTATTATTATTAAATAATTTAGATAAGATCACAACAACTAACTGGTGTTGCTAGTTAATTAGATAATATACCTTAGATTAATATATGTTGATACTTTATACAAATGTTATAAAGAAAATTAAAAATTTTGTAATTAAAGTTTGTATTATTTTTATATACAGATGCAGCAATGACCTCTCCTCACCTCATTTCTGCAGTCATTGAAGGCTTAGAAGCGCGGTCGTCAGTCAAGGAGAGTGAGTCGCGCAGCGTAGATGTCTTGATGAAAGCTTAGGTCAAAGTTCAGCAGCGAGAGCAGACAAGGTTAATACCAGGTGAAAAAATTCAGAAATCTAATATTGTTATTTAATTGACTCAAGTTTTTTTAAATAGGTTATATGAGATTAGCGTCTTCAGTTTTAAAAATATTTTTATTAATATTTAAAATTATTGATTGTATTACTATTTACTTTTTCATAATTAGGTGGTTCATTCATTCAATGATGCCACTAGATTTAGCTGATGATCCTTACACGAAGGAGATGTTTACCTCATTAATCCCGAGTTTCATCCCACCTCAAAGAGGACTTTGAGCAGGGATATTGAAAAGCTGATGCAAAAGGGGAAGACTCGACTGATAAAGCACCTATTTCACCAGAAGTGGTGGCACTTCAGCGACAGTTGGACGCCCAAATAAGGTTCTTCTTGGGACTGCGTCTATCTGGATTGACAGGGTCACTAAAGGTGCCTGCACTTTGGCGTCAGGAGGTGAAGGTGTAAGAATAAAAGTTAAATTTTGTCATTTATACCTTAGTCTCATAACCATAAAAACATATATTTGGGTAAATATTATTTTAATTTACACACATAAAACAATAAAATTATTGTCTTTAAGAAAGGCATAACTCACCAGGTTATGGGGAAACTAATCCGAGATTCTCATGAGTTTTTATGCATCCACGGTAAGTGTGAAGGCACATAACGGATCAATGGTACCAACTACGTGGCAGCCTTCAACGCCTTTGGTGAGTCCAAGGACCAGGAGAACCTTTCTATGGACCCTGATTATCCTGATTTGAGATTGTGGATTCCAGGAGCTCCTGGGGCTGAGGTGACACCAAGTCTGCCGCCTCAAACCGCGCAGGTAATTAAGAATGTCGCGCAAAAAACTAGATCAAAAAACTTAATACTCCTTTTAAGTAATATTATTAAGTAATAATGTAATTGATATAAATAAAGATTTGTCATTTAAGATTTTAACTAATAATCTTTGTTATTATTATGAATTAATATTTTGTTTTCTCGTACTCACACACTCAATTTGTTGGCGACAACGAATGGAGTGAATACGGGCTGGAGCAAGGGGGCTCACAGTGGAGGAGGACCATAGCTAAGATTCAGGCCCTGTGGAACCTTCAGAACAGGGCCCCAGTGGTGGCAAACCAGATCAAGATTGTCGCAAAAGAAAGCTGAAGACTCCTGTGGTGACAAGGTAGTAGTAGTGTAATATTTAAAAAGAAATTTTAGCGTAAGAAATTGTTGTCGATTAATTATATACATTAATTTACATTTTATAAAGTTTTTGATATTTTTCTTAAAGTTATATTTATTTCTGCAGATGGAATCCCTATGATTAGTGTGATGTTTCTGGAGGTTTTTCGGGTCGAAAACCAAATGTGATGCATATATACACCATCCTCATCTTCAGCCAAGGGAGGTTCTCTCACATACGGTGTGAGTGATCGGTGATGTAGTGATGCATAGTAGGTAGTAGGCGTCGGAGGTAAATATAAAGTTATTTCTTTAAGGAGTTAGCCTTGCTCTTTATATTTTGTTTATTTATCAATGTGTTATATATTGTTATTTAAGGAGCGTTATTAGATGTGGTGTGTGTTGGGTGGAAGAGGGTGGATGGGCCTCGGACAAGACTCCAAACCTTGATTATAGATTTCGCTCCCTGTGGTCTGTAGCTGGTACGCATGCGTGGTGCGTGTGTGGCTGCCAACATCAGGATGCTATGCGTGAACAATCTCTAATGAATATATCGCACTTTTTTCCGGTCGTTTCCGACAGGCAAAACACTATCAAATGTGCTTTATAAGTTTCTTAACCAATATGGTGTTTTCCACCTTCTCCCACAGTAACATCTTACAAAATCTCATCAAATTGGCAGTCTTTTTCCTCTTACCCGCTAAGACACGTTCTTCT
The DNA here is from genome assembly GCA_015478945.1 of Trachelipus rathkii. NCBI lineage: Eukaryota > Metazoa > Arthropoda > Malacostraca > Isopoda > Trachelipodidae > Trachelipus > Trachelipus rathkii. The sequence goes on from JABUQX010077786.1 coordinate 27,008, forward strand.
CATGATAAACTGGTTCTCATCTCTCAATCTCCTAAGCTGCAGAACGCCTCAGATTGTCCATGCTGTACAAACCTCACTCTTGATGCTATTCGCCTTTCCATACAGATGACTGCTCGTTCGTGCCTCCGTATTTTTTATTAATAATGCAATTATGCTTCGTACTAAGCATATATTTTTCACTCTTTCAGGTCATGAACGAGTAAACATTGGTCATCATGCAGCCTGTGGCGCAGTGTCTTGATATGCTTCAGGAGGGAGAAAAGGGCATACATGGGAACTCCTACCCACTTTGGTTGATGAAGACCACCTTCGAGGAGAGAGTGAAATATTCATTTTGTGTATGACAAGGCCATAGTAAGGCTCTCTCAGTGGCTATGAAATGATGGTTTTGGTTCACCTTCTTTTCAATAGGATTCCTTATGGCATGCCCTTCACTGCCCTCCTTCAACCTTAAGGCTAGAAAGCATTGCACCTGAAATGGTGGAGGAGAAGATCGGGGACAGGATTACCCGGAAGTATAGGGCGACTCCTCCATCAAACCCACTGAGAACAGCAGCAGCGTCAGCTTGGCCAGCCAACAGAAAAAGAACCCCACAATTCAGACGCACTCCTAGTCAGTAAATTGTTTTCTAGAGTATTGGTACGCAGAGCAAGCCAGCAACAGGATGTGGAAATCGTCATACGAATGTCCATGGAGGAGTGGGTGCCCTCTCAAGAAGATCCGAGCTGTTCTTTCCCCAACCAGCATAGGGAGATATGGATAGATCTATTTATAAAATATGAATACCCGCCATTCCTGTTTTAGGCAGCTGTGGAGAGGTGCTCAGCGCGGTGGAGACATCCTGCAGGGCAAGAGATGTCATTTGAAGGAGGGAAGAAGGTTTTGGGATCTTCTTTTCGCTCAACGGAAATTGGACTCCTGCAGAAGTGATGAGCAGGAGGACGATGGAGAAGGATTAGAGGACCTATAGCTATGATAGTTTTAACTATTTTATGTAGTTACATTTAATAAAAAAGTTAAGATAAATCTGTTTACTATCGTTATAAAAGGTTTAAAATGTAGGCATGCTTCGTTATCGGCGCAAAGGTTACTTTTGTAATTTAACGGTATCGCCGTAGGATAGCCGAATAGCCGCATAGTTAATGCGACTTGGGAAGGTTTTCAAAAATGCAGTCGGATAGCCGACGACGCACTAGTTAGGTGGCAAAGCCGAATAGCCGATGACGGACCTCGAAAAATTAATAGCGCGCCCCAGCTCTGATTATATAGTATATAATTGTATATATATATATATTATATAATGTTTATATATATATATACTATATATATATATATGTATATTATTATATATATATTATATATATATATATATATAGTTAATATATTATAGATTATATAGGTTCTGTCCGTTCCGTGAGCGGTGGTGTTTATCTTCTGTAAAAAAAAAAAAACACGCTTATTTTGCTCTAAAGTCTTACTTTTCAGTGATGCATCAACAAGGGTAGGTAAAAACTCGTGTCTTTATTATATTACTACATAAATAAGCATTGCGTACTCGGTGACATTTGTATTCACATAATTATGAAGCCCTTGTTGAAAGGAAACGGCAAGCTTATTGAAAAATATTGTAATTACCAAGAGAAAATTCTCTTAAAATTTAACTTTCAACATTATCCTTGAAAATAAAGAAAATAAAAATATTATTCTTTATTAGTTTTATTTAGAATTCAACGAATCTACATTGTAGAATTAATTAAGCAGTGGAAAACAATCGCACTTAGTTCAGTCAAAAGCATTAATAGCGGAGTAAATATCCACAACCACGAAATGTTTGTACCTTCTAACTTTAGACACAGCATTATCATGAATGTTATCTTTAAGAGAATAGCAATCATGTATCTAATCTTGTAGACCAAATCTTTTAATTTGTTAAAATGTTCTTGAAACCAGTTCTCCATCGCTATGTCACCAATGTCCGTGCGGCGACATTCATTAATTGTTCTAATACTGAACGCCATCAAAATAATTCCATCGTAAAACCACATAGGAATAAAAACAAAAAACCAATTCCATCCTATTGTCTTGTCGATTCGAAAGCCTGCGAGGAGAAGAAAGCTCATAAAGAAAAACCAAGTAAAAAGTACTCTGTACACGAGACCCATTATTTTAATTTTCAGTTAACTTTAAGATACAAAAGGTCTCCGGACCAGCTCTTTAGGTTAGTGTCTTTACTATACTCCAGGTAAACTGAACTGATGGAAGTTCTATTTTCTGAAAAATACGATAATAAAAATAAGTTTACAAAACATTTTAAATTTTGAGAAAAGTTCACAAGAAAAATTATTATTATGATTATTATTATTATTATTAGAAGATTTATAACATATTTTAGTAGTTGTGGGAATGGGCATATTAAGGAAGGTTTTAAAATAAAAAGCAAGAGTGAAATTGGAGATGAGTTTTAAGAAATTTAAGAAATTTTATTTAGAGAGAAGTTTTAAAATAAAAATATCTCTTTTATGGTAGCAATGTTATTATTATTCAAAATAATAAGTCATGGCAAAATGAATTTACACCTGTACACACTCAAAAATTTTTAAAAAAAGTTTAAACTATAAAACATGAAAATAATAGGTAAGTAAAGGAAGTTCGAACAGTAGAGTTAAGGAGCATAATGGTAATGTTAGACTGAGGGAGGCTAATTCACACGAAGAGTTACAAAAAGAAGAAGAAAAAGTTTTTCTTATTTTATTTTTATTACTTGTATTAGTGGTTTTAGTATACAGATGCATAAACTTCTTTTTGTCACATGCTCACATCAGAAACTGATAAAATGAACCATTAATTAGGTACGTTCTACGAATAGAGTTCAATAAGACAATATCGTCTTAATGGTAGAAATTTTGTAATTTAAATTAGTGAAGAAATTCGTGTATGCTCCTCTAGCTGTAGATTTAACATAACACATCTATCAATTATTCCTTCTTTAATTTTAAACCACTTAGATCTTCCATTTTAGATTTGATCTCTTGAATATGTTCCGAGTCGTTAAATATTACAAAGGATTCGTTTACGCATCGAATGTTAAAGAAAGGGTTGGAAAGGAAGTCTTCATTAACAATTTTGTTTTCTACTGATGGCGTAGGAATCTGCGAAAGTCGGTCTATAGGTGATCTCATAAATATGCCATTTTTTTAATGTATGCGTTTCAATTGAAATTAAATGGTGTTTTTTAGTCTTACTTATATAAAATAACCTTCTCAAAAAGTCCTCTGAGAGAGAAGAGAAAGATGAGTCTTCTAGAAGGGAAATATGATCATCAATTTTTCTACATATGCTGAATGACAAGTAGTGGTCATGAACATGGGAAAATTATATTTCTTTGATAATTTCACTAACTTTTAAATATAAAAAAAAAGTCCATCCATGGAAATAATTAATGTAATAGTTTGTAAGATATTATGAAGTTATAAGATAGATTGCTGCTAAGATTGCATTGCCAGGTTTGTAGTGTTTCACTATATAATTTGCACAAAATTTATTACGTGGTATTATTTAACGGTTTTTGATAATAAATTAGCTTTAAATCAGAAAAAGATAAAAAATAAGTTGGTTTAATTTACTCGTATTTTCAGTTGCTCCAATAATTTTAAATGACTTTTTTTATCTTCTCCCGGTGGGCATAGGTCAGATGTCTACCAAATTCCACCAGAGTTAGTGAAAGCTGGAAACATAATCAAAAGCCGCCATGCCCCGATGCACGGCGTTTGAAAGTGTGCAAGGCAAAGGAAGTTGGAAAAATAGATGAAGGAAGTGTGTTCCAGGCTTTACCAGTGGAATACATGTAAGATTGAACATAAATGTCAAGACTGTCGTCAAAGTTGGATAGAGAAAGGATGAGTAGCACAAGTTCTCCTCAAGGAAGGAGGTATACGACCAAAGAGTTTTGAAGTGAAGAGCAGTGGCCATTGTAATAGCGATAATATAAGGAGAGTGACACAACAATTCGACGGGTAGAAAGAGACCGCAGATAATTAGTAAATTGATAAGGCGAAAATACCTAAACTCCATCTGTTCAAGGAGAGCAGTGTGAGTAGAACCACCCCAGATGTGTGAGATGTACTCCGTACAGGGGAGAACAGCATCCCTATAGATAGCAAGCAGCTGGGGTGGTATGAAGAAATTCCGAAGGCGCATTAAAACACCCACCTCTTAGAAGCTTGTTTAAAACGAAATAAGTGATCCTTATAATTAAGAAAACGCTAAGAATATTAAGGCCAGAAACGTCGATGATCGAGTTGTGTGTTTTCGAACAAGATATTATAATTGTGTGGAAGATTATGTCGAGTGGATACGATGAAGAAACTGTGTTTATGGGGCATTGTTAACTAAAAGTTTTCGTTGCCCCAATTAAATATAAGAGAAAGATCAGAGGTCAGCTTCTCTAAGATCACCCTCTCCTGGCAACAACTAATTGTTATTGAGTGGGTCGTCTCTCAAACTGAAAGGAGAGAGAAGGGTAAAGTCATTGACATAAAGAGTTTTTAGGAGACAAAGTGATTGAGAGGTTATTAATGAAAAATAGAATAAGTCAGGGGTAGAGCAAAATTCTGAGAAGCTTAATTATTAATAGATTTAAAGGAAGAACGGTTGCCGTCTACGTCGGCTGCTATAAAACGACCTGAAAGGAAATCAGAGAACTTATAAATATCGAAAGAGAGAGGTTTAAAAATCAAATCTTTGTGTCAAACTCTATCAAATGCCATGGATATGTCTAACTACACAGCAAAAGATCCACCGAGATGCCGAATAGCAATGAACCAAAAATCAGTGAGAAGAGAATGATCACCATTAGAATGTTTCTTGCGAAAACAATGCTGGTGATCAGAGATAAGATTAGCAGAATTAAGATGCTTCCAAATCTTCCTGTTAATTAAGGATAGATTCGAAAACTTTAGAAAGAACAAAATGAACAGTGAACATAGAAAGAGCAAAGCAGAGGAGAGGGTTGAGAGGGGTTCCTATCTTCAGCACAGGCTGAATGAGTGAACATTTCCAGGAAGAAAGAAAGTTCAAAATGGAAATACAGATACGAAATGGTTTACCGAGACGGTGCAAGATCGGAAGCACAACTTTTAAGAACCACAGGAAGAAATTCCCTCCGTGAAAAGAGCCCTGTTCGTGAATGGTGGTAACGTGTAAAAAAATCGGAATCATACGTCTTATTAGTGATTAGCCCAGAGAACAGAAATAACATCTTTAAAAGAAATTAAGATGTTAGGCATAATGAATTGGAGGGGAGGGGAGAAAGGAAAAGCTACGGAATCATCAAGAGTCGATTTAGAGGTAAAGGTTTGAACAAAGATTAAATGGTAAAATGGCAGTTGTGCCGTAGAAAGATACTAGAAGAGGTAAAGAGTAAAAAACTACGTCATAGTTGACTGACAGAAAGCACGTGACGAAGAGGAACCAGCAAGATTATTGAGTTTTCCAAGATGAAACGAGCTTTTAGCATCACGGAGAAAAGATTTTCCACAATTCCGGGATGAAATATAAGTTGCTCGAGTTTCTGGAGTTTGAAAGAGACAGTTATTCCTGAAGGAAGCGTCCCTGCGGTGAATAGCACAAGAACAAGCAGGGTTAATTAAACCAAGGTTTGTAAGATTTAGCTGAAGGGAAAGAATATGGAGTGCACGCCACCACACCGGAGAGAATAACCTTAGTTAGGTGTTCTCCACACTCCGAATGACCCCTCCCATTGAAACACCCCGGTCATAAAAAATCCTTTTATAATATATATATATATATATATATATATATATATATATATATATATATATATATATATATATATATATATATATATATATATATATATATATATATATATATGATATATATATACATATTATATATATATAATATATATATATATATATATATATTAATATATATTATTATTATTACATATTATTATATATTATTATATATTTATATATTCTATTTTATCATTATTACTGAACATATTAAATATATATATATATATATATATATATTATATTATATTATTATATATATATATATATATATATATACATATATATATATAATATTATAAATATATATTATTATTATTATTTTTTATATATATATATATATATATTATATGTATATTATTATTATTATATATATATATTGGTTATTACATATATATATATATATATATATATATATATATATATATATATATTATTATTATATATATATATTATTATATATTACATATTATTATTATTATATATATATATTACATATATATATAGGAGAATCTTCATAGAATAATGAAAAGGGATAGTGATTTAGTAACTGATTAAATGAATGTGACTAGAGTGGTGGAAACATTTCTAAAATCTGCATAACATTGACAGTAATGAAGAGGTGATAGTGAATGTGTGTGGGTTTGATGGTGCAAAAAGGAATAGGTATTTTGGGGATGATGTCATTAGTAAGGAGGAGGTAATGGGGAGAGAGAGAGAGAGAGAGAAAAAGAAGAATGGTAAATATGCAGGTTTAGATGAAATCACCGGTGAAATAATCAAGAACGGATTCGAGATGGTGATTGGTTGGATTTGGAAATTGTGTAACAAAGAGTTTATGGAAGGTGTGTAGTTCCGAGAGATTGGAGGAGACCAGTAATAGTACCCTTATATAAGGGTAAGGGAGATAAGGGTAACTGTAGGAATTACAGGGAAATTAGTTTATTAAGTGTTATAGGGAAGATAATATACTGGTATTTTGTTCGAAATAATGCGTCGTGACTGAAGGACTGATTGTGAAGAACAAGGTGCGTTTAGAAGTGGTAGAGGATGTGTGGATCAAATCTTTACATTGAAACAAATGACTGAGAAAATGAGTGAGAAGAAGAATAATTTGTATTTAGGGTTTTTGGATTTGCAAACAGGCGTATGATATGATTAATAGAGAAGCTCTATGGCAGGTGTTATTGATATATGGTGTTGGTGGTAAGCTTCTGAATGGAATCAAAAATATCTGTGACGATTGTAAAGTGTGTGTAAGAATAAGTGGAGTTGAAAGTGATTGTTTTAATATTAATAGCGGAGTGAGACAGGGATGTGTTATGTCTCTTTGGTTATTCAATTTGTATATGGATGGGGTTATGAAAGAATTAGAGGTGGGGGTGGCAGGGGATGGTGTTAGAATGATGGAGAATGGAAGAGAGTGGAAGGTGCCCTACCTATTATATGCAGATGATTTGGTTTTGTGTGGCGAATCTGAGAGAATTTGAGAGAGATTTGGCAGGATGTGTAAAAGATGTTTGAAGGTAAACGTAGATAAGAGTAAGGTTATGGTTGTGAGTGAGGACAGTCCTCGGTGTGAAGTTATGTTAGATGGTGAGCAGCTGGAACAAGTGTCTGAGTTTAAATGTTTAGTATATATGTTGGATGAAAAGGGAAAGGATGATGCAGTGTAGTAGGAAAGTTGTGAATGGCAGGAAGGTGGCTGGTGCAATTAAATCGTTGGTGGATGTAAAGGGACTAAGTCTTGAGTGCGCTAGGGTCTTACATAAGGGTATGCTTTTTAATAATAATGATAATTTTCAAAATTCAATATACACAAACCAATAAATTACTTAAGATACCGTAATTAATGTCAGTAGTAGGGGGGCCATATTGCACGAAAATGACCTTGACCACCTACCTGACCTTTTCTGACCGTTTTACCCCACCTGACCTATACCGACCTTGACCTGACCATCCTGGACCTTTTTGGGTCTCTCTGACCTTGACTGACCTTTGACCTGACCTTAACCTTTTTACCTTGACCTTGACCTTTTTGACCTTGACCTTTTTTTGACCTTTTTGACCTTGACCTTTTTTGGCAACCCTAATTTTTTAGCAACCCTAATTTTTTGGCAACCCTAATTTTTTGGCAACCCTAATTTTTTGGCAACCCTAATTTTTTGGCAACCCTAATTTTTTCGGCAACCCTAATTTTTGCAACCCTTCGAAGAAGGGTTGCGCCAAACGGTTGCGTAAGCAACCGTTGTACGTATTGCCCCCTATTTTACGCCCCCTAATTTTTTTCGACCATGGGTCAATTTTTGCCCACGGTAATTTTTGATCTTCATTTAGGGGCTTAGCCCTATTTTTGATGTCTTAACCTTTTTTTGTCCTTCCCCTTTGCTCCAAAGTTTGACAGATACCATGGGTCAATTTTGACCCACGTTAATTTTTTGTCCTTCATGGGTCAATTTTGGCCCACGGTAATTTGTCCATCCTTTAGGGGCTTAGCCCTTTTTGATGTCTTAACCTTGTTTGACCATGATATTTCGGCCTTGACCTTGCCAGATACCATGGGTCATTTTTGGCCCACGCCAATTTTTTACCCACTCGTGGCCCACCCGTCACATATTTCGTTCCTAACTTGAACGTATGTATGGATCTATCCTAACTTGAACACCTACACACACACACACACACACACACACACACACACACACACACACACACACACACACACACACACACACACACACACACTTATACACACATTCACTATGACACTTATACACACATTCACTATGACACTTATACACACATTCACTATGACACTTACACTCACCCATAGATACTTGCACTTACATTTACACTTATTCACACGTACAAACACACGACCAACCCTTTGGTCTTCCATGGGTCAATTTTGGCCCACCGTAATTTTAGGCCATCCCTAATTTTTCGGCAGCCCTAATTTTTCGCCCAACCTTTTGTATTCTACGGTACAATTTTGATGCCTCAGCATTATTGATGCCCCAACTTTGATGCCTCAACTTTAATGGCTCCCAATCACCGTAAGGAGTATCTAGTGATGTTCTATTAGTGTTCTATGAGTATTAGATGAGTGCCAGGTGAGTGCCAAGTGAGTGCCAATGAGTGCCAATGAGTGCCAAGTGAGTGCCACATAGTGCCAAGTGAGTGCCACATAGTGCCAACTGAGTGCCACTTTTTTCAAGCCTTTTCTAGCCTCCCCTGAGCCTAGAATAGCCCTAATATGGGTGTCTACCCCTAGGTAATAAGGTATGAGGAACCGAATGGTGTACATTACAATCTGCTAGAATGCTTCCTACTACGAGTTAGTATTTTTATAACACTTATAGCATGACAGAATATATATCTAAAGAGTTACACAGTTGAGACAGTGACCGCAAACGTTTCCGAGTCCGAGTCCGCGTCCGCAGGTGAACACCGTCGCGAAACCGCCCGCCGCGTGCGCCCGCAGGCGCAATATTTCCCGCCCGCCGCGTGCGCCCGCAGGCGCAATATTTCCGCGTAACCGCCGCCGCGTGCGTCCGCAGACGCAAAATTCCCGCGTGAACGAAAAATATGATATCAATGTAAACTATTCAAAGAATTTCGTTTCAAATATACTATGAGTCATTCATTTTTACTACAATTGTACGAAATTTTATTAAAAACATATACTTTACATACCTTAAAGCAGTAAATCAGTAAATCTTCTGCTGTTATTGCCTAACACCTAGGGGATTAGTATGCTTTTGTTTTACTGCTTTACTGCTTTAACTCTCTGCTTTACTGCTTTAACTTTCTGCTTTACTGCTTTAACTCATGTTTTACTGCTTTAACTCATATACATTACATACCTTAAAACAGCAGTAAATCAGTAAATCAATAGAGGTGTTACCTAACACCTAAGGGATTAGTATGCTTTTGTTTTACTGCTTTACTGTTTTAACTTTCTGCTTTACTGCTTTAACTTTCTGCTTTACTGCTTTAACTTTCTGCTTTACTGCTTTAACTTTCTGCTTTACTGCTTTAACTTTCTGCTTTACTGTTTTAACTCATATTTATTAACATTATGATGTTTTCTTTTATATTTTTTATTTGTTTTAATATTTTTATTTATTATTTCTATTTTTATTTTTGTTTTACCAGCCTTTATTTTTAATTTGTAAATGTAAGAATAAACACACAGAGTTTCTTTGTTATATAAATATTTTATTTTAATAAATTGTACGAAATTTTATTAAAAACCTTTTTATATATATACGAGTTTTAAGGGAAGTAAAATCGCGTTTTTTTCATTTTAAAGCATTTATTACATAATCAGAAACTATAAAATCATTGACATACAAATTTTTAGCATCAAATATATTTACAAGTTTATTAAAACATACATTATTTAAAAAACATATAATGAAATAAATACAATAGACTCCACATAAATTGGAATATAAGGGTTGAACAGGGTAAGACATAGTTTTTACACAGCTTACATTATTATATTTTAAAAATAAGGTAATATAATGATTATTCAATATAAATTTTAAGTTCAAAGAATCAATTATGTGAACAGTATCGTTTTTTGCTCTATAAACGGAAATCCAATGTCCTGTTGAGGTGATGTGACGAGGCAATGTATTGAATATGAAGCAGGTATCCTTCTCCAACTTTACAGAGTTTATTTCGTTAATAGCAAACACTCCTAAAAAGCGAGGTTCATTTTTAAACACCGATTTTATTTCCTCTTCATTCATCTTTAATAATTCAAAAGTACGTTGCGTACTCTGTCAATTTCAATGAGTTGAGGATGCTCAAGATAGATCACTACAGTGATGGGTGATTGTAGAATCGATCCAAAAGAGAGACTTAGTCCTAAGGTACCCTTTCTCAAAATGTTTAAATGATAGGCGTTACAAGCTGAAAGGTCTGCAGTAAGATCATAGGCGTATAAATTACTATTCTTTGCGTATTCTTCAAGATTTAAACCTGTCCCGCTATCATTACATGATACAGTATTGGCTATTAAGTCGTAAAAAGGTCGAGTACAGAGAGATAGGTCTCCGTTGTATAACATTTCATAATCACGTCCGTGAGGCAGTCCATTCACATGTAAACTGATACCCCTAAGTCCGAAAGGTGTGAATTTATAGGGTGATTTTTTATAATTCCCTGAGTAGGCTTCATGTTCCACAATCCCTATTATTACTTTCTGTGGTAAATTTCCGTTCACAATGTTAGGGATATTGATACTCGATAATCCTTGAGTGAAATTAAATATCTTGGTTTCAACTCTCTTAATAGGGTACTTTGCTGTAGTATTCAAAAGCGAATTTTCAATTTCCAAATGACGCTGTGGTGATAATTTCACTTTTCTGACATAGAGATAAGCCTCCAACAGTTTGAAAACAGGTTCTGGACATACAGCTGTAGCAGTGGGCTTACTTTTTATTTTAAGAGCAAATTTAGGATTTGACCGTGATAAAATGATTCTAGTATCTACAGATGGTAGAATGAGTCTTTCTTGAGAGAAGATATCGCCATTTAATCGACCGTAAAATTCATAAGTATTATTTATGACTTTAGCTGCTTTATCTATATGTGCAGCTTCATCTTTGAAACTGTAAAAACCACATGATTTGAGATGAGATTGTTTAGCATCGTCTGAATAATTTAACAAATGTTCTATATAGCTTCTATAAGGATAATTAGCCGCTGATGCACCTAGTGAAGTTCCGTTAAGATAGACTTCAACCTGAGTGAAACATGTATACAGGAAATTTGATTCTGTATATACTATATGGTCATCACCCGTAGGAAGATCTGTACCATCAGGTTTTGTCAATTTCGTTTTTACATATAAAAACACATTAGAGGGATCTAAGTACTGATCAGAAGTGCCTGGAATATTGAACTCTAGAGGAACATCTGTATTGGTAATTGAATGCAGAGGATTAATACTGATAAAGTTGGACTCGCTAACGCTAATCTGTGTAGGGTTCATGGAGAAGAGATCCAATTCACTCTTACAACAATCAGGACTAGAAGGATGAAGGAAATGCATCTTGCATGTGCGAGCTCTGGCCGTATAATGAACATTTTCATGAAAAACCTTACTTATATACACACATCGTAAAAAAGTTATCAGTTAGTAATTAAATAGCAAATACATCAATACATTTTTTCTTTAGAGGTTTTTTCCGCTTAGTCTTTTTCTTTATGACAATCTTCTTGATCCCTCGACCTTGTCCTGACATTTTACGTCTTATTTTACGCTTAACATCATCCAACATCTCATCTGAAACATCGGCTATACGTCTTTTTAATGCTGTACGAGGATTATTTCCTGCAGCAATATCTTGAATAGTATGCAAACCTGTTCTTATAGCTTTTTTACCTATATATTCCCCGCCTTTCCTGAGTAGAGGCCTTGCACTTCTCCATAGCTTGGCAAAAAATCCACCAAGGCCATACCCCCTCTGCATTTTTGTTCCCCTGAATACCCTTTCTTCGTCCATTATTACAGGAGTATCTTTCTTATACTATCTTTACACTGTGAGAGTATGTTAAGGAATGAAAAAAATATATCTGACTACACCTCTTATATATTCCATTATCCTGTAATTACTGCATCTGTTTCTTTCTAATATGAACTTTGCATAACAATGCGCCGTATGTAAAGGGAAAAGGATTTCCTTCTACATCTTTTATATGCACGCGTACAGAGTCAAAATTTGATCTATTCAGAGGTAGATAATGAACATTAGGGAATGTTATAACTTTACTCTCTTTGGGAAAATATACTACTCTTAATAAAGGAGCTTTAGTATTACCCACATATTGATGATCAATTATATTTGTATATACATAAGCCATACCTGGATGATTGAGCATCTCGGATGGGGTACATGTATAATGCAGTACTCGATCTGCTTCATCTTTTTGTTCATGTGGAGTCATGCGGTTATTCTCCACAGATAGTATAACCCTCTTCAACATAGTAGGGATATCATGAAGTATATCCAACTCAGCATCACGTCTACGAATATGTTTACGCTGCCATGGTGATCGTTCGAGAAAAAACATGTCCCGGTCTCGTAGGTTTACATTTACTTTTGAACTTAAAGATATTATTACTTTATCTTCATAGGTACGCATTTCAGTTTTGTATACCAAGTCCTTACACATAATACTCATATCAAAGAGAACGTTTAAATGACTAAAAATAGCAGGCACCGATTTAAAATATGACCTCCGCAAAGTAAATTCTTCAAAGAAGTATTCTTTTGTAGCAAATGTTGTCGTATTCAGCTTTTTGGCAATTGTAGTCCTTTTCAGATAACGAGTATCTTCCACTTGTAATATAGTTTCAACACATTCTACACTTCTGTACACCCCCATCCAGAATAGATTGTGAGGCAAATTTTCTATGTCCGTATTTAATATCATTTCACATAATCCTACTTCGTATGCCTCTCTTTCAAGTTGTATAGGATTCATTAGCACAGTTGTAAAATCCGAGAGTTTATTATCAGGATGTAAATCCAAGGAGGCTGAAGAAGGCAGAGTTATATAAAAGTGATCTACACTCTCCATGATTATAATGACAACTGATTAATGATTCTTAACTTCACTTGCTTTTATATAAGTATTAAACTTGGCAGGATATCCCCTCCATTTCACAAGTAACTGCTTATTTTTTCCTTTACCTCTCGTAGCTAATATTTTTTCAATTTTATATTCATGAGTTACAGGATTGAACCTTACTTTTTGTATTTCCTGTTTATAAAATCCGCCTTTTATTTTTTCACCATTTAAATCTTTCAGATAATATAACTTTAAACTATCACGACTGAATGGTCGGATATTGTGAACTTTAAAAACCTCCGTAGTCCAACCGGATTCATATCCTTTTCTAAACCTTTCTTCTGTTCGAGAAACTCTTACATAATCGTTTACCTTTATTCCTGAATTATCTTTTATTTTGTTTTCTTTTTCACCCATATGCGCTATACGCCCTCTAGTTTTTGACATTTCTAAAGGAGTTGACTTTATAGTTCTATGGTAAGACCTGTTATAAGAATAAGCCAGATCGTCCAGTATATCAATATATTTAAAAGTATTCATTTTAGTAAAATACCTATGCATGCGTTCTTTAATAGTACGTTGGACTCTTTCAACTATTGCCGCTTTGTTTACGGAAAATGTATTGTAATAGCTTATACCATACTCCCAGAGCAGCTCCTGAAACTCTCGCCCCTTGAATTCCATTCCTGAATCTGTCCAAAATGATTTAGGTGTTCTCCGTTCGTCCTCTATAATTTCAAGTACAGCATCGGCAACTGTAGCTGATCTTTTATCTTTTATTGGCTTCAACCACAAGTATCTAGAGTATACGTCAATTGTAAAAAGTATATATTGAAAACCTTCATTATAAGAGCTGTATTTAATCATTTCCGATAAATCTAACTGCCATATGCTATCGAGCTGCGGAGATATGGTTTTCCGTGTAGGAAATTTTTTTCTTACAGGTTTATGTAGAGTAAATGCCTCTTCACCCTCTAAATATGCTTTTAACTCTTTTTTCTCAATATTAGGATACCTTAAAGCAAACCTAGTGAAACCCCCAAAACTATTTGGTTCCCTCAGATTGAAGTAATACTTATCAACTACCTCCTTCGCCTCCATGTTGTCTACTGACACACGTGTAAGCGTTATATATATATATATATATATATATATATATATATATATATATATATATATATATATATATATATATATATATATATATATATATATATATATATATATATATATATATATATATATATATATATATATATATTTGTCACAAAAATGTGATATTAGGTCACAAGGGATAAAGAAAGAGAAAAAGATTTAAAATAACATTTATTTATACACATACATTACAGCTAAATAAATATATATATGATAATGCATAATTACGATTTAATCCAACTATGCCTATTATAAGGTGTTTTTCTTATTCGTCCTCTGGTAACACGTTTAAATTTATCTGATGCGTAAGAAGTGCCTGATGGACTTGAATCAGGTCTTGGCGTAACGGGGATATTATCTAAGTCTGCTAATCGCGTTGTATTTAAGATTAAACTTCTGGGAAAATTAATAGTCTGAAGTTCTTGTTTGATATCATTCCATCCTTTTACAGGGCCTTTCTTCCAGTTACGTGAGAGATCAGCTATCAAATCCACAATATTTGATCCTTTAACTATTTCATCATCAATTACGATCTGTCCTGCTTCATTCAAAGTTAATTGGTCTTTTAAAATATTATATAAAGCTATTCCTGATTTACGCACTCTATTAGGTAAGCTCTCCTCTAGGATATTTTTAAATTTATCTTCATTTTTCACTTCAAGTTTTACTTCATTAGGTATATCTACATCATCGGTTAGCGGGATACGTAGGGATGGATGTAGGTGCAAGTCTTTAAGATCTATCAATTTTTGTATGGCCTCCTGGTATAAGATGCGTTTCTCATGGATGTTAATGTCTGAATTTAATATCCTGTACACTTCTTTCTCATATTTGGTTATCTGTTCAACTTTAGGATCATATAAGCTAGGAGGTAGAGGCTGCTGAAAAGCTAATGAGTCGTTCACAATATAAGGATTCTGTTGGTGCAATCAGTTGCCGTTGATGTGAAAGAGGTTAGGCCATTGTGTGGCAATATCTGCGTGTATGGGGGTTGTGAATGATGAAACTGTGATTGTGGATTTTGCGCAGTGTGCGGCAATAACTGGCCATATTGAGGTTGTGAATGATGAATCTGAGGAACTGAATTCTGTACAGATGCTGTATTATTATACTTCATTTTCTCATACTCATTATATGGAAGTACAGCAACCTTCTTCATTATGGTGACAACCACTTAGTTATCAGGGGAGCTATAACGGAGAAGAGTAATGGCAGGAATACTCCTCCCCCTCTCTGTAGTAACTTCTTTTTATTTTTCAAATTTTTAATGTTGAGGGAGAGTTTTTTAATGATGCTTCTATAACGACGTAGCTTTACCTTCTGAGGCCTGTTTAAAGGAACATTTCCTTTTATAAGATTTAAACTCACTTGGCACTCACCTGGCACTCACTATCCTCACTAATTAGTTTACGTTTTTCAGAAGGTTTCAGCTTTTTAAATTTTTTTATAAGAGGTAAATACTTTGCAACTAGAGCACTCATTATTCAGGTATGTATACAGTTTCTATCTCATAGGGCAGAATGTTGGTACGGAGCAGCACTCTGTGCGTGTTTTTGGGGTGAAGTTCACACATCAAATAACCGTGGGGGATTGAAGTAACCTCTTTATATACTTTTAAGAACTCTTTCCTTTGAAGAGGAAACATTTGAGTTGCCAATACATTAATTTGACTCATGTCTCTTCTCTGTCCAAACAACAGTAAATACTGTGTGTTTAAAGAAACACTTCGCATATGCTTGCTTTGATGAAAAATATTCTGCGTTATGAAAAACACAGAGATATTTAGATGGTGAGAATAAACTGTGAACGCTTCTGCTATTTCCAAATTCAATTTGTGCATTAAATCATCTAATACAATAATTTTGTGGCCTTGTATATTGTCCAGCGATCTAATATCGTATATGCCTTCATGAAATTGAATCACATCTTTATATTCTTTAAATTTTTCCTGATAAACATTATAACACCATATTATTTTTACAGGGGCTTGTTCAAAAATCTCCATTTCCTTTAAAATATTTAATAATAGAAAGGTTTTACCACAGCCTGTCGGTCCAGCTACAAGACATGTAGCCGGACTTCGGAACGTAAATTTCTCCACATCCATACTCTTCAAGTAGATAATGAATAATGAGTTTAATTAAAGTTGTAAAGCAGTAAAATATATGTTTTAATAAAATTTCGTACAATTTTATTAAAATAAAATGTTTATATAACAGAAACTCTGTGTGTTTTTATTCTTACATTACAAATTAAAAATAAAAAGTATTAAAACAAAAATAAAAATAGAAATAATAAATAAAAAGTAATAAAACAAAAATAAAAATATAAAAGAAAACATAATGTTAATAAATATATGAGTTAAAACAGTAAAGCAGAAAGTTAAAGCAGTAAAGCAGAAAGTTAAAGCAGTAAAGCAGTAAAGCAGAAAGTTAAAGCAGTAAAGCAGTAAAACAAAAGCATACTAATCCCCTAGGTGTTAGGTAACACCTCTATTGATTTACTGATTTACTGCTTTAAGGTATGTAATGTTAATAAATATATGAGTTAAAGCAGTAAAGCAGAAAGTTAAAGCAGTAAAACATGAGTTAAAGCAGTAAAACAGTAAAACAAAAGCATACTAATCCCCTAGGTGTTAGGTAATAACACCTCTATTGATTTACTGATTTACTGCTTTAAGGTATGTAAAGTATATGTTTTTAATAAAATTTCGTACAATTGTAGTAAAAAATGAATGACTCATAGTATATTTGAAAAGAAATTCTTTGAATAGTTTACATTGATATCATATTTTTCGTTCACGCGGGAATTTTGCGTCTGCGGACGCACGCGGCGGCGGTTACGCGGAAATATTGCGCCTGCGGGCGCACGCGGCGGGCGGGAAATATTGCGCCTGCGGGCGCACGCGGCGGGCGGTTTCGCGACGGTGTTCACCTGCGGACGCGGACTCGGACTCGGAAACGTTTGCGGTCACTGTCTCAACTGTGTAACTCTTTAGATATATATTCTGTCATGCTATAAGTGTTATAAAAATACTAACTCGTAGTAGGAAGCATTCTAGCAGATTGTAAGTACACCATTCGGTTCCTCATACCTTATTACCTAGGGGTAGACAATATTAGGGCTATTCTAGGCTCGGGGAGGCTAGAAAAGGCTTGAAAAAGTGGCACTTAGTTGGCACTATGTGGCACTCACTTGGCACCATGGCACTCACCTGGCACTCATTGGCACTCACTTGGCACTCCATTGGCACTCATTGGCACTCACTTGGCACCTGCCTGGCACTCATCTGGGGCACTCATAGAACACTAATAGAACATCACTAGATACTCCTTACGGTGATTGGGCATCAAAGTTGAGACATCAAAGTTGGGGCATCAATAATGCTGAGGCATCAAAATTGTACCGTAGAATACAAAAGGGTTGGGCGAAAAATTAGGGCTGCCGAAAAATTAGGATGGCCTAATTACGGTGGGGGCCAAATTGACTCATGGAAGACCAAAGGGTTGGTCGTGTGTTTGTACGTGTATAAGTGTAAATGTAAGTGCAAGTATCTAAGGGTGAGTGTAAGTGTCTATGATGAATGTGTATAAGTGTCATAGTGAATGTGTGTGTGTGTGTGTGTGTGAATGTAGAGGCGTGTGTGTGTGTGTGTGTGTTTGTGTGTGTTTGTCTTTAGCTATTTTGTTATTGGTTAGGATAGATCCATGGTCATGCGTTCAAGTTAGGAAACGAATATGTGACGGTGGGCCAATGAGAGTGTGTGCACTATAATAAAATGTCCCAGTATGGTATCTGGAAAGGCTGGATATGAAATATCATGGTCAAACAAGGATCATCAAAAAGGGCTAAGTCCCTAAAGGAAGGGCAAAAAATTACCGTGGGTCAAATTACCAGAAGGACAAAATTAACGTGGTCAAAATTGACCCATGGTATCTGTCAAGCTTTGGAGCAAAGGGGAAAAAAAGGTTAAGACATCAAAAATAGGGCTACCCCCTAAATGAAGATCAAAATTACCGTGGGCAAAAATTGACCCATGGTCGTAAAATTAGGGGCGTAAAAATAGGGGGCAATATAAAATAACGGTTGCCACGCAACTGTTTATGGCAACTCCTTCTTCACAGCTGCAAAAAATTAGGGCTGCTGAAAAAATTAGGGGTTGCCAAAAAATTAGGGTTGCCAAAATTAGGGCTGCCAAAAAATTAGGGTTGGCCAAAAAATTAGGGTTGAAAAAAAAATTAGGGTTGCCAAAAAGGTCAAGGTCAAAAAGGTCATACACAAAAAGGTCATTGGTCAAAGAACATACCCAAAGTCAAGGTCAAGGTCAGTCAAGGTCAAGGCCCAAAGAGGTCCAGGATGGTCAAGGTCAAGGTCGGTATAGCTCAGGTAGGTGAAGGTCAGTCAAAGGTCAGGTAGGTGGTCAAGGTCATTTTCAGCAATATACCTATTAATGTCATAGTCAAAAGCTAAAAGTAACGGAGTAACGGGGCTTGCTACTTTTCCCTTCAAAACGGAATAACGATAACGAACCACTTTTCCTAGTAAACGGAGTAACCATAACGGAACTACTTTTGAGTAATCGATGCCTACCTCTATATATATATATATATATATATATATATATATATATATATATATATATATATATATATATATATATATATATATATATATATATATATATATATATATATATATATATATATATATATATATATATATATATATATATATATATATATATATATATATATATATAAAGAGTAGAGAGATATATATATATATATATATCTATATATATATATATATATATATATATATATATATATATATATATATAGGTGTTGGGAAGTACCTAAGGTGGGGTGTCCCACAAAGCGTGCAGCCTGATTGAGTTATATATAGAAGTAGGGAAAGATGGGGAGGAGAGTGGTAATTAGGGTGGGGTGTATGAATGTGAGAGGGGTAAACGAGGATTTGAAGAGGGAGGAAGTGGGGTTGATGTTTGAAGAAAAAAGGTTGGATGTGCTAGGGATAACAGAAACTAAGTTGAAGGGAAAGAGGGAGATGGATTTTGGAAAATACAAGGGTATGATATCAGGGGTGAACGAGAGAGTGAGGGCGAGGGAAGGGGTGGGAATAGTTATGAGGAAAGAGATGTGGGATAAGGTGAGGTTGTGTAACCAGGTGAGTTCTAGGATAATGTGGGTAAAAGTGAAATTCGGGGGGGAAATGTGGGTTTTTATATGTGCATATGCACCAGTGAATGGAGCGAGGGAGGAGGAGAGAGAAAGATTTTGGGGAGAGCTGAATGAGTGTTGGGAAAGTTTCGGGGTAAATGATAAAATTTGTCTATTGGGAGATTTGAATGCAGGAGTGGGAAGGGAGGGGGTGGGAAGAATAATAGGACCATTTGGGGTAGGGGAGAGGAATGCTAATGGAGAAAGTCTGATAGAGTTGTGTGTCGAAAGAAGAATGATAGTGGGGAATACTTGGTTCAAAAAAAGTGAAAATCATAAGTATACATGGAAGAGTGAGATAACGGGGGGGAGGGCGATACTAGATTATGTGTGTGTAAATGGGAAGGATAGAGGTAGATTGTTAGATGTAAATGTATTTAGAGGGGCGGGGAGGGGGATATCGGATCACTATTTGGTGGTTGCTAGGATAAGGGTGGGAGGAGAGGTGACGGTTAGGGAAAGGGGAGAAAAGAGGAGAGTTGAAGTGATAAAGGTGGAAAAATTGGAGGAGACAGTGTGTAAGAGGGAGTTTAGGAGAGGTATGGAGGATAGGTGGAGAAACGTGAGAGGGACGGGAATTGGGGAGGTGGAGGGGGAGTGGAAGAGTTTTAAAGAGGCAGTATGTGAAGAGGCTAGAAGGGTATGTGGAGTAAAAAGGGTGGGTGCAAGCAGAAGGAAAGGGAGTGAATGGTGGAGTGAGGAGGTGAAGGAGGTGGTGAAAAGGAAAAAGGAGGCTTATGTGAAATGGTTGGGAAGTAGGAGAGAAGATAGCTGGGAGGAATATAGAAGGGTTAGAGTGGAAGCAAAGAGGGCGGTGGAGAGGGCGAAGAGAAGAGCAAAAGAGGAATGGTGTAGAAAAGTGACGGAAAATTTTGAATCGGGGAGTAAGATGTTCTGGAAAGAAGTTAATAAAAAAAGGAAGAAGAAGGAGGGGTTGGGGGAGAGGATTAAGGGAGGAGATGGGGATTGGATAGGAGGAGAGGATAGGGTGAGGAAGAGGTGGGGGGAGTATTTTAGTGGACTATTGAATGAAGTGGGTGAGGTAGGGGAGGAAGATATGCAGGAGGTGAGGATGGGGAATGAAGTGGGGAGGGAGGGGGAGGATGAAATACAAATGGAGGAAATTATTAGGGCCTTGAATAAAGGAAAAAAAGGGAAGTCCGCAGGTCTGGATGGAGTGAGAATGGAAATGTTGCAGAAGGGAGGTATAGGGGTGGAGGAATGGCTGCATAGGTTATATAACATATGTTGGAGGAGTGGTGAGGTACCACAGGATTGGGAGGATGGTTGTTTGGTTCCCCTGTATAAGGGGAAAGGGGATAGGATGGAATGTGGAAATTATAGAGGTATATGTCTTTTAAGTGTGGTAGGGAAAGTGTACGGAAGAATACTGATTGAGAGAGTAAGAGGTTTAACGGAGGGGAGAATGGGGGAAGAACAAGGAGGATTTAGGGAGGGAAGAGGGTGTGTGGACCAAGTGTTTACACTAAAGATGCTTGTGGAGAAAAGTATAGAGAGGAAAGGGAAAGTGTATGGGTGTTTTCTAGATTTAGAGAAAGCATATGATAGAGTGAATAGGGGTGAATTGTGGAGGGTGTTGGAGGAAAATGGGGTGGGGGGTAAGGTAAAGGTATTAGGGCCTTTTATAGGAATAGCAGAATGTGTGTGAGAGTATTAGGAGGGGAGAGTGAGATGTTTGGAGTGGAGAGAGGGTTGAGACAGGGATGTGTAATGTCACCGTGGCTTTTCAATTTGTTTATGGGGAGTGTTTGCAGAGGAATGGTGAGGGAGGGGAGGGGGTGGAATTGATGAATGGGAATGATAGAAGGGAAGTGAACATGATACTGTTTGCGGATGATACTGCCCTAGTGGCGAAGAACGTGGAAGGGCTGAGGTATTTGGTGAGGGAGTTTGAGAGAATGTGTGGACAAAAGGGGCTCAAAATAAATCCAGGTAAGAGTAAAGTGTTAGTGTTTGAGGAGGAGGAAAGTGAGGAGGGGGAGGGGTTAGAGGTTAGAGTAGGGGGTGTAGTATTGGAAGAAGTAAAGATTTTTAGATATTTAGGGATGGATTTGGGTAAGGGGGGAGGGATGAAGGAGGAGATAGAACATAGAGTAGGTGAAGGAATGAGAGCTTTGAGTGGTCTGAGAGAAATATGGAAAGGGGGGGATCTATCACAGAAAGTTAAGATAAGTATGTTTGAAAAAATCTGTGTACCAGCGGTGTTGTATGGGTGTGAAACGTGGGGGTTGAATGCCAGGTCCAGGAAGAAGTTGGAAGTATTTGAGATGAAGGGGTTGAGAGCGGTTTGTGGGGTTAGCAGAAGGGAGAGGATTAGGAATAGGGTGGTGAGGGAGAGATGTGATTGGAGGAATGGTCTGGTGGGAAGAGCGGAGAAGGGAATGTTAAGATGGTATGGGCATTTAGTGAGAATGGAGGAACAGAGAGTGGTTAGAAGAGTTTGGGAGGCGGAGGGGATAGGAAGGAGAGGAAGGGGGAGACCAAGAAGGAGGTGGA
The DNA here is from genome assembly GCA_015478945.1 of Trachelipus rathkii. Classification (NCBI taxonomy): domain Eukaryota; kingdom Metazoa; phylum Arthropoda; class Malacostraca; order Isopoda; family Trachelipodidae; genus Trachelipus; species Trachelipus rathkii. The sequence continues at coordinate 49,327 of JABUQX010077786.1, forward strand.
TGGATGGAATAAAGGAGATGCTGGAGGAGGGAGGGATGAGGGAGGAAGAGGGTAGGGTGCTGGCGAGGGATAGAGTGGGGTGGAGGAGGTGGGTGAGGGCGAGATGAGGGGAGGTGTGAGTGGGAGAGGCTGTACGTACCACTACCCCGCTCAAGCGGGAAAAGTGTAGGTGAAATAAATAAAATAATAAATATATATATATATATATATATATATATATATAGTTATATATATATATATATATATATATATATATATATATATATATATATATATATATATATATATATATATATATATATATATATATATATATATATATATATATATATATATATATATATAGAGGTGGGCAGTACACGTTACTCCGCTTCTCCGTTACTACATTACTATGCTTAGTTCCAAGTATCGTTATTCCGCATATATATATATTATATATATATATATATATATATATATATATATATATATATATATATATATATATATATATATATATATATATATTTATTTTATGTTTTTTTATATATATTTATATTATATATATATATATATATATATATATATATATATATATATATATATATATATATATATATAAATATATATATAAATATATATATATATATATATATATATATATATATATATATATATATATATATGTACAATATATATATATATATATATATATATATATATATATATATATATATATATATATATATATATATATATATATATATATATATATATATATATATATATATTTCTTACGCAAGTGTTTTGTAATCAACTTTCCTTTCATACAGGTACTTGCGTTGATTGGGTTTATACCCCGTGTGCACTAAAGAAATAGACAAATCAAAACTTCCCGAAGATTGCTTTACTAGACAGGATGATGGACTCATCAGTGGCTACAAACTCTATCTACTATTGGTCACTTGGAAATGAAGAAGAGGCTTGAATGAGACGATGCACATATAAGAATAATCTTAATAGTATATCTTATATATTTAATTATATATATATATATATATATATATATATATATATATATAAAATATATATATATATATATATATATATATATATATATATATATATATATATATATATATATATATATATATATATATATCCTTGTGAAATAATAATGTAGAATATAGAAGTCACATTCCTTTAATAAAATAGTTCAGTAAATAATATCTTTATCCTTATCAACAGAAATGCGTAGCAGAGATTGTCAACTTTATTTACAATAATAAATCTTCTTAAATATAATACAAATATATTTGAGCATTTAAATAGAAATCGAGTCTGTAATAAATCTTTGAGAGAGCGTGGTTTCGTGGAACATTAAATACACTTGTGAGAGAGAGAGAGATAAACAACTTGATATATTAAAATATTCTTGAAAACGTAAATATGCGATTCTGCACAAATAGTCTTTGCATAAACATTTATATCTTGTAGAGTATAACAGTGAAATATCTTCTTGTAGAATTTATCATACAATGTGATATGGAATAATTAGACTTACTGTATTCTGCGACAGTAGAATGAGTAAAACAATGATGCGGTCTCTTCAACGACCAGAGGAGAATAGTAGCTTATCTTAAGCATAGATTCATTACGAATAAATAGGAATGGCTTCACTTTTATAATAAATTATTTCACTTGTAAATTAATATCACGTGAGTTATCTTAAAACATTAGATTAACTCTTAGAATGCTAAAAACACAAATAGCACTTTCTGCGTAGCAGCAGTCTCTGTACACGACTCTCTCGCACGAAAACCAACGTCAGACTCTCTCGACTAATACTGTACATTATACTATATACTATAATAATATTCAGGGCTTAACAACAGGTGGCGCAGTTGCCCTTCAACCTACTTTTATTATACAAACTTTAAAATAGAATTCTAATATATTGTTTTTCTCTTTAACTATATGCGTGGATTATATAATGTATATAATTTGAGCCGTATAGAATACCCTCCCCTCCGAGGAAGGAATTTTATAATATAAAATTTCTAGGATGTACTGTACAATGATTTTAAATAAAAACAAAGCGTTTGAATTCGATTTTAACTAACTTTCCTACAACATATGATCTACTATGTCATAGAACAGATTACCATTCTTCCAAAATCTCCAATTTCATTTTCTCATGATCAGGTAAGCGTTTCAGGGAGTTATAAAACATTAATAAAAAAAAATAAATAAATAAATTCTAATCTAAAATATATCCATCTGCAACTCATTGAAACATCTACCATAAATTGCCAGCCATTTCAATGAAAGAATGGACACGAAAGGAAACCTGAAAACACTAATCAGAGAATGACAAATCATTACGTTTGGAAGAACAGGAAGGAAGATTACGAAATTCATCAGATACCGGAGTACTATGAATAGGAGGTGCCCTATTAGAAGAACGAAGAAACCGAGGACTCTGGTCCCGAATTCCCTTAAATAGCGGATATGGTTTGTAATTACTATCAGAAGTATCAGTTTCCGACTTCGATATATCTGAACTACGAAAAGATGAACTTCCACTATTATTATTAAAACCCGAAAATGAAGATTGGAAAGTACTATCAGAACGAGAAGTATTTCCTTCAGAGCGATTATGACTAACCTGATTCGGACTATTTACATCATTTTGAATACGAATAGGATCCTGAAAAGAAGAATTCGAATATTGAAGATTGTTTCTTTCATGAATTGGACTAGGAATCTTACTTGCACTTCTTGCATATTGATGAGGAAACATGACATTTTCATCTTCGTCATCTTGAGATAAACTTTCCGTTTCATCATCTACCTCATTATTGAAATGAACTTTCTTGCTTTGATCAGATTTAGAAGCAGAATTTTCCTTGTTTTGAGGAAAATTTGGATCAAGAATAGGTTCAGCAACAATTTTGAAATTATCGCTATGAACAGCGATCTCTCGTCCACTTTGCAAGCATTGTAATATAAATCTGTTTCTTCCCAGAATTCCGACAACCCTGTGGTCCGACCCATCGTTTGTGTAATTTCTTAGGTAGTCCAGAAGGTTTTATATCTAATATGTACACACGACTACCCACGAGAATATCCCTATCCAGAGCTTTACTACGTTGTCTGGTTATGAATTTGTTCGTTTCATTCTCTAAATTTTCCTTCGCTATCTCACGAATCAAATTTGTGCGTATTGCTAAGTCTTTTAACTCTTCATGACTTGGTTGGAAATCTTTATTTATACTAGAGAAAGGTGTGATGTAGTTATCTACATCGTAAGGTAAGCGTTTATTGTACGAATAAAGGACAAAAATGTGGACTTTCCTAACGTCTCATTGTAGGTGCTGTTCAAGCACAATTGAACGAATGGAAGGTAGATGTCCAATCGTTACCCTGATCCCGGGACATAACGACGCCGCAATCTTTACTTTTGAACTGGCCAACGTTCCGACGT